>JADLZN010004538.1:314453-374603 GCA_018155175.1 Sinocyclocheilus anophthalmus
TCAGCTCTGAATGGTGCACTGGTCTCCAAAGCATGGGGGGGGGGACTTCACCGCACCTTTGATGCTCCAAGCAAAAGGTTTGAATGCTTTTTCCTGAACAATGGCGTGGAAGCCTGACAAAGCCGCGGGTGCAGGGCAACCTGAGTAACCCTACTTCACCTTTCTATTCATCATTCACGTCCCTCATCTGTCCACCAAATTAAATATGGTCCACAAAATGGACAAGGGAATGTCCCCTCCGGTGTTATGGGGACGGAGGAGACTGCGGGACGCAGACGATGTGTCTCGTGAGTAAGGCCGGGCATTAACATATTCGCTTCAGGCTGCAGAACAGGTGGATGAGGGAAGAATGGGAATGAGAATGAGCGAGGGATGGCATTCGAGCCATTTGATTGGCTGCGGAGGATGATGTAAGCTCATTGCTCTCAAGGGCCTGATTATCCACTTTAAACTTATTTCAAGCATATTTGTGTGTCTTTGAGGAGATGTCTCAAGTTATCAGACTCACAATCAAGTGAATCCAACGTTGAAGAGGCCCTGCGGCACAGCCAACAATATATTGTTTGGGTCAAAATTATCGATTTTTCTTTATGCCAAAAATCATTATGATATTAAGTAAAGATCATGTTTCGCATGATGATATTTTGTAAATTTCCTACCGTAACTATATCAAATATATTTTTGATTAGTAATATGAATTGCCAAGAACTTAATTTGTACAACTTTAAAGATGATTTTCTCAATAATTAGATTTTTTTTTTTGCACCCTCAGATTCCAGATTTTCAAATAGTGGTTTCTCGGCCAAATATTGTCCTATCATAAAAAACCATACATCAATGGAAAGCTATATATATATTTCAGATGATGTATAATTCTCAAAAAATGTTCCCTTATGTCTGGTTTTGTGGTCCAGAGTCACATTTATTCCTGTGATGGCATTAAAAATACATTCAAGTTTTTTAAAAAGATTTAGATTTTCAAACTCTAACTATAGGATAGTCATCAAAGAATGCCTAAAAATGCATTCAGATTATTGAAAATAGTATTTATAAAATAGAAATCAGGGCATAATCAATTTTCTGAAATTTTATTAAAAAAATAAATTACAAATTAATTACAATAAACACTCTGCATTTTAAAATATAATAGAAATTATGATTCTTTTGAATCATAATATTTCACAATGTTCTTGTAATCAAATAGCCTAAATTGGGATTAAGATACTTATACATTTTTAATGAATTTTTCTTTAATATTTATATTTTACTGAATTAATTTTTCTGTAAAGGTTGTGCTATATGTTGAATATTGTCACTTTTCTGTGGGTTATATTGACTTGTCAGCCATGCCTAAATTAATAATATTAAGGACACAGGACTCTGAAATAAACATTATGGAGAAAAAAAACAACAAACAAAAAAAAAAAAAAAGGGGCAAATCGGCTCCTTTTATTCAAAGGTCCCAAGAGAACAGGTGATGTAAAGTGTCACAAAAATACAGTCAAAGATTTGAATTCCGCCTGCTAATTATAAAATGAGTCGGCTAACACAGCTGATTGCGACATGTAATGGAGTCTTGATTTATCGTAGCTCGCTTGAAGCGCGGATATTGGGTCGTGTAGTGGAAAGGCACAGTGAGCTCTCGGCATAAGCCCATTCACAGGGCCAGATATGACACACTTTATCCTCTGAGCCATTTTTGATTAAAGCAGGATGATGATCATCATCTTCATCTCTCTTTGTCTCTCATTGACTCTCACCCTGACGGCGCTCCCATGAGCTGAACATAATGTGAGATTACTTCAAACCATAAGATATCATTTCAACGGAAAAGATTCAAAAAAAAAAAAAAAAAAAAAAAAATATATATATATATAAACAGGCCCGTTACCTCCGTTACTAATGCATAGCTTACGTGGTTGCGGCTGGCTTAAAAAAAAAACCACATAAGAGGGTTCGAATTGTCCTTGTTGAGGGATCTGACATCGACCTGTTACTAGGAGACGCAAGCTGGCATCCAGTCGTGTCACCGTTCGCGTTCAGCGCACCATTTGACATCTGCTCGAGAGGCAGGGTGCAAAATAAAGCCACGCGTCTGTGGGCCTCGAATCGAACGTTTAAGACTAACCAAACCGTTGGCACACCAAAAGTAATCGGTGTACTTTGAGCTGCTGCACGGTTTCGGTTTTTCATTTGTTCCGGAGGTCACACGCTGCGCTCGGAGACGGGCCTCGCCTCGCATCCGCGTCTCAGTCACCCTCTCCCGCGCAGATGCGAGTGTGAACCTGGGGCCAGTTCTTGTTGCGCCGGTCAATTGGAGAATCTTTTATTTGGATACACTTATCGTTCCTATTTCCTAACCTGATTGAGGCTTAAAAGCCAAAGCAGCTCAGATCGTGCCAGAATAAATCTCCTTGCCCATTAATCTGTCGCCGGGTCCTCTCCCTCTCAAAATTGTTGCATTGCGGCAGGATTTATGAGGAAATTAAATGTATGATATCCAAGCCTCCTCTTACGGCGCTCCGCGCTCGGCGACAGGGCATTTCTGTCCTCCTCTGTTGATTACAGTGAAATCAGCGCGAGAGTGGCGCCTCGGAGGAAGCTACATTCCCACAATTAGGTCACAGCGGCGGGCCACGGGAACATATTCTAGCGGTGGGCCTCTCTCATTTGTCTTTCCCTGCCCTGTGCCCCCGCGCCGAGCAACACACCAAATTGTATCCGTGGGTTCGGATCGGAAAGAGTAAGGAGATGAAAAGGCAATTTCCATCTGCTAGTTAAAGCTCCTCAGTTCCTTTCTCTGGGTCTGAGTGCTGCATTATTGCCCTAGTCTGTTGGTTCTCAAGGGGGTAAATGAAACACGTTCATTCGGTCGTATGTCCATGATTAATAATCTCAGGTAAAACCACACTAAAATACAGAAAGGCACAATGAATAGTGCGCAGTTAGCGTGAACAACTACACACTTATTGCACGTTAGTACAGACTATTGGTAATATCGCTGAGTGCTGCTTTTCTAAATTATAAACGTACAAATAATGTACTAAACATAATTAAAACTGAATGAATCGCCTCAAACAAACTCACCACACTGCTGAGTTCAAGCGGAAACTGCCGCTAGGCTTCTTCCTCCTTTGGTTTATTGTTGTGAAACAGTTGCGCCACCTGCTGTCGCGGAGTGATAGAAACATCTGAGTCAAGCACAAAAGCGTGTAGGTTTAAAAAAAATAAAAAAAACCTAAGACAGGTAAACTAATCTAGGCTTCGTTTTCCAAAAGCATCACAAACCTAAGTTAGCCCATCGTTTAGCCTCCCTTGGTCAATGTCGAGATCAACTTTAAGGTTCAATGCTTTTGGGAAACGCAGCCCTGTACTGCAACAACCCTGCAAATACTTTAAGTTAAACATGTTCGGAGTGGTTGCTAGGCAGTTTTCAGTAAGACAGACATATGGAATCACTCATATTCTGGGCCAGTTTTGTACCACTTCTGAAAACATTGTTTAAAAATCTAAGACACATTCAAAAAAAGATATGAAAATGAAAACATTTTATTGATTTTACATCCAGAAATGAAGAATACACGCCATTAAAAAACACAAATGAGAATATAATACATTCTGGTTCATGCACAGTTCATTATTTGCGATATTATGTTGGACATATCCAGTTGATATGTTTGAGTGCTTCTCTCATTGCTGGACAGTGTTTGTGTTCAGAGTGTGTTGATGCTCTGTAGCTTGCGCTCAGTGAAAAAGCGGTGTGTGTCTCGTGTGCGTGCGAGCTCTGACGGTTTGCTGCGGCTGAAATACGACAGCACTGAGGTGTTATTCTGACGAGCAGCGGCTTTTTCTCCATCTTCCTCATCATCGTCCCTACACACAAACAAACACACTTAATATTAATATATAAATGCACAAGTACTAACAGAAAAAATATTTTTGGATATAACATTTGATGTGTAAGCACTAAAGAAAATGAAAGTGCAGCCGGTCTGAATGTTTTCTGAATCTGAAAAGGCAGCGGCCTCTGCTGTCAGACTCACCAGTGAACAGCAACAGCTTTACTGTCCATGAGCGTCTGCGCTGTGCTCCAGCTGAACCTCACAAACTGAGGATAACCAAACACTGGGTCCAGAAACTTCAGCAGCCAGCTCTTAGTTTTGGGATCTAAACACACACAGAATAAATCGTAATATTTACTTTGAGCCTAGTACTGAAAATTTAAAGTAAAAATACATTTTTTTTATGTTTTTGAAAGACGTCTCTTTCTGCCCTCACAAGGCTGAATTAATTGATCCAACTACTGTTCCATGTGTGAAATATTTTTCAAATGAAAAGGATTCATTGTGTGTTTTGTCTAGGTAGATTGTAAAAAGTATTTTATTCCTTGCTGTAAGTTGGCTTTTTTTTTTAGCATACATGGATTTCAAGTGGCTTCCATAGTGCCACGATAACCTTCAATATTTATAAGCACTCTAATTATGCTGATTTTGCTCAAGAAAGTATTTCTAATATCAATGTTGAAAAACAAGTTGTGCTGCTTGTCTTTTGTAGAAAAATTTAGCAACTTAGTTTTTGTAGAAATCCTTTGTTGAATAGAAAGCATTATTGGAATAGGGACTTAGACTTTATTTTGTTGTTACATAGTAAATGTCTCTTTACAAAACCATTTTGATCAATTTAATGCGTTCATGGGTGACTAAAGTATAAAGTAAAAAGAATAAAACTTGAGTGAGCCCCAAAATTTGTTGAACTAGTACGGATATCATGTGCCAGAAAAATACAGGTTGCAGTAATTGCACACTGTGTCAATGGTGTGGAAAAGATCGAAAAATATGATTGTTACTTTTAATGTAAAAAAAAAATTAATTAAATAAAACACTTGTATGGAAAAATGGGGAAGGGAATATTATATGAATAATTCGACCATTAGGCTGACCCAGAAGCCATAACGTGTCCAGTTCACCCAAATCTTATGCAAAATTGCCAGGATTTGGAAAGCATGGTCTCTAGCAACTTACAAAGAAACAACACATTAGTCAAATATAAAAAAAAAATCTAACGTATGCATTATATCTTTCATATTTTAAGCAGAATATTTTTCCTCTAAGAAATGACTTCCTATATCAATCCCTTCTGAAAGGGAGCCATTACCTTTGGCACAGGTGTGGCCAAGCGCTGGGGGGGGGGGGGGGGGGGACGATGGGGAGAGGAGAATCAGCTTTGGGACGGACGGTGACCTCCACCCCGGGGAACCGCTGGGAGAGCTTCTCCTGATACTTCTCTGCAGGACCTACTGTATCCACAAACACCTGAGAGGTATGAAAAACACGGCATTATAAAAACTGATAGAAAATTATAATAATAAAATAATAAAAAGCAGGACAATAAATAATAAAAAATATATACAATTTATAAAAACATTTTTTAAAAAGACACGTCGTAACGGCTTCATCACCAGATCTGCTGTCTATCATACAGATGTTGGTTTGTACCTCTTTGAGCTGCACCCCACAGTCCAGGGCGTACTGCACCAGACCAATCGCTGCATCATGTGACAGCGCATTCAGATTGTATTTTGCTCTGAAAGTAAAAGCACAACAGGTTTAAAAGATTCTCTCGACTCTAATCACCAGCCTTGGCATGCATGCAGTGAAATCATGTGTGCATGTACCTCTGCAGCATGCTGGTGGAAATGGTGTTCGGCGAGAGGATCTGAAGGGCCCAGCCTACAAAATCTTTGGCCTCATCGATCTTCAGAAACAGGTTCTCTCGCTCTGCCTCCGTCAGCGTCTTCGAGTCTAAACATGCGACAAAAATACTGCAGATTTCCACCGAATCTGATCTCCTGTCAAGATTTGCTCTGTATAACCAACCTGCCACTTTCAAATTCTTCAGGTCTTCCTTTCTGGATACAGGACAGAAGCATATCCCATACACCATGGGTCCTAAAATACAGCATATCAAATTTATACTCCAGTTTATAAGTTATACTCGTCTAATGAGGACGACACTCACCCAGTACAGGACCCCTGCCTGCCTCATCGATGCCCAGGCAGCAGTCCTCTGTCTTGCACACATCCGGGGTGGACGAGGACAAGCGGCAGCTCACAGAGTTATCCACCTCAAAATCACTCAGATCCATGTCTAATCATTTGGATAAAAAATGACAACTTTTTTAACAAAATATATTACAATTAAGTAAACATAGGTATGAATTTTAAGCTTAATTTAAGCTTTACAAAAATGCATATCACAAAAATTATTAAATTAATATCATTAATAACATTACAAACAATAATAAATAAAATTAAGCTTCAAGCTAACAACCCACTAAAATGTAGCTCTATCATTCCATCCTTTATTATGGAAATTGGTCACAAAATAAAAGCTTTCCATTTCAAATAAAGGTTTTCCTTGGGAACTTTTATATTCATCCAAAGGGACTCTGAAAAAAAAAAACGGTTCACAAAAAATTAATAAGCGCACAATTTTTTTCAACATGGCCCTATAAGAAATATCTTGCTATATTGTTGCAAAAAAATGAAGTTATATGAATATATTCGACCAGAGCTGTTCAAACATGATAAAAAAAAACATATCCTACCCCCCACCCACCGCCCACAACACATGTATTATTATTATTCCCTGTATAAAATAAAGAATTTAAAAGGCACGTCTCTAACAGAAATGACCCACAACACATTTTCTCCCGCATCTGATACTGAAATCAATCAATAATACGAGATCATACAAATAATTTATAGTCAAAATAGTACGAACAATGAGTGGAGAAAACATGAGGTTTATTCACTCGTATTAACTAACTAACAGGGTATTCAAAAGCATCATAGAACAGTGTGCTTAACCATTAAAGTGTGCAAAAGTTCCTGCATAAACAAACTTGCACGAACCTGTCTGTGTTTGCAACGCGCCTCAACCGGAAATACAGAATTGGCGGGAGTGTGACAGGACAGCGTGACCTTTGACCGACAATACTGGAAGGACAAGGAGTATTTATTACTGCATAGAAAAATACGACGCACACTGAAACATATTTAAAAACACAGCTAATGTCTAAAACCATGCAGCGAACGCGTTTAAATGTGTGCCTCCACAACTCTCTGTCGCAGTGGTTTGTGGGAAATGGAGTTCAGGGGATGTTTTATAATTCAGTGTTTTTTTGCATTTACGCGATTGCAGAAATGTATAAGACAAAAACACGAATAGAGAGGTGAGCAATAAATTATAAACAGAGGTTAAGAGTGATGAATTGTCATTGATTAAGTATAAACTTGAGGTTAGCATTGCAAAACACTATGCATATGCTTTTTGTGCGGTTTGTTCTCATGTTGTGGATGTAATTTTTTTTAAATGTATTTTTAATTTTCTGATATGTATGCAGGTCAAAACCAAAAAATACAAGACATCATGTGCATCTAAATGCACTGTTTTGTTTCTGAAATCGTATCCAAACTGGAATCTGCCATACAACTAAAACGCAAAATATGGCTTGAAATTGTAAAGGAAATGCATAAAGCGAGGCTCCTCCCTCTTTACGTTGAGTTTTGCAGCAGGTCGCGCGGCTGGAGCTTTCTGTGCATTAAGGGAAAGTGAAGTTTCGCGTCCACATCACGGAACGAAAGGTACGTTTTTAATGTCAACATAGTACTCTTTTGCCTAAAATCTTAATGGTTATTTACATGCACAAATGCTTAATGCGTATTTTTGCTGATTATTACTGAACAAAAGAGCGCGTGGAAAACGCCGGCGCTGTTCTCTTGCAGATTGCATCATATTGTAGCAACTGTTTGACACATCTTAACGCATTAAAATATATTTATTGTGTCAGACTGTGAGTATTAGTCATTTCAACTGTTATGATTCACGCAGTGCTACTTTTATGCAGTAGCACGCGACTGATCAGGCTTGGCTCTCGTGGCTAAGCAGCTAAAGTTAAATGACTTTCTGAATATATCAGGCGTTATATTCAATATGCATTTCGTCTTTTGCATGTTTCCAGACACTGTACAAGTCAACACGCGTCTTTCCAATTATAGCAGAGCATTAAGTTAGTGCACACTTGTCTCGGCCTTCTCCAGCCCATTTTCACCTTTTCCTGCAGTTTTTTAGGGCAAAGTCTCGGAGGGTCGTTGACCATTCTTGTGTTTTCTAGGGGTGGATACTATCAGTTTTAGCAGAGATACTGTGCTGACAGTCGCTATCAGGGCCACACGGAAGGCGTGGAATCGATCTCTGAGCCAAGTGCGCTTATAAAACACGTTCAAGTCCCTCTTTTAAGTGTAAAATGATTCAAATGCTCGTGCATTTGGTCTGTAGCTGAACTGAGATAAAGACTTGGGTAAAAGGCCATATTTAGACTGAACCACTTCTTGAATCAGAAGCCCATTGTTCAGAACAACTGACTATCATGTGACCTGCTGTGTGTGTGTGGGGTGTGTGTGTGTGTGTGTTGTGGGTGTGTGTGTGTGTGTGTGTTGTGTGAGATCTCACTGCAAAGTGTTTGCTTGCATTATGAACTCATACTCTGGTTCAAACACAAGAAGTTACTTATCTTGCTTATTTTCTTTTTGTCTCTCTTTCCTGTTCTCATTTCAGAACTAATATTTTGAGGTAAATATAATTTGGTAAATTACTTAAATGAGTTTAAGTCACCCAAAAATGAAAATTTCTGTAATTTTAATCATGCTTAAGTTGTCCCAAACCTGTGTGGATTTCTCTCTTCCGCTGAAGATATTTTGAAGAATGTTGGTAAACAAACAATTTCGGTTCCCATTGATTTCATAGCATTTTTATCATACTGGGGAAATCAATGGAGTCCAGAAAACGTTTGGTGTTACGGACATGTCCTCAAAATTCTATGTTCAATCGGGAGAAAGAAATTGCACAGGATGGGAACACGATAAGTGAGAGTAAATTATAACAGTTACAATATACATCGTCAATTTGCTGTTTTTGTTCTCTTTTTTTTTTTTTTTTTTTTTTTTTTTGTGTCCGGTAGAGCCCGACCGATAAGGGTTTCAGGACCGATATTAGGGAGTTAAAAAAAGCCGATATCGATATATCGGCAGATATTCTTTGCGTATATGATAGTAAATACCGTCAAAAAGTTGGACACTTTTCCAGTGTGTGTATCCAAACCATTGAAGGGTACTATAATAGAATACATGTTATATAATAAAACAGGATATATATAAATCTAGGATGGTACCACAAGAAAAACCGTTTTTTTTTTGTTTTTTTTTCTGCAATTAATTAAAAAAAGTTTTAAAATTTGTAATAAATGTGTGGTTACAGTAGCAGCAATAATAATAATATTCCTGATGTTCTTGGATTTTTTTTTTGGTCAACAGTGACGAGCAATCTTCAAGATGTCTTCTGGAAACGCTAAGATCGGTCAGCCTGCTCCTCAGTTCAAGGCCACAGCTGTGATAGACGGACAGTTTAAAGACGTTCAGCTCTCCGACTACAGAGGTGAGCATCAGACGCTCCACACACTGTGTTTTGTAGATGGAGAGTATTTGAAATGTCATTCTAACCTACTTTTGCTTTCCATTGCATCACGATACTAGCCATCAAACCCACTAACTGGGTTACAGGTGTGACCTGTTTTCACTTCATCTTTATTTTCCCTCCATTTCTCCTTTAGGGAAGTATGTCGTGTTGTTCTTCTATCCACTCGATTTCACCTTCGTGTGTCCTACCGAGATCATCGCGTTCAGCGAACGGGCCGCTGAGTTTCGTAAAATCGGCTGCGAGGTCTTCGCTGCCTCCACCGACTCTCAATTCAGCCATCTGGCATGGTGAGGGTCCTGCTTTTATTCCTACATATTCCACATCTAAAGGGCTAAACTAGCTCCTTTAGAGAAAAATCTATATTTGATATCATTAAAATGCCTTCAATCTAGTGCCTTCATTATAAAAAGTAATTTATTATAGATAAATAGTGCCAGTGGTCCTACACTGTATGTTAGATGTCACTGTTGGTTTTCTCTCGCTTGTGAACGTGATTCTTAGTGGGCTTTCTATGGCTTCACCCAGTTAGTGGTTGTCTTCTATGTTCTCCTAACCAGCCTGGCTTTGATAAGAGCTACTGTAGAGTGTTAGAGAGGCACAGATAAAGGAAGGGTGTAGCGTTTTGTTAGTTCTAGGAAACACGGAAACTTGAAGTCAATTGCCCTTTTATTTAGAGAGCATATTATTTTACACTGTAGTATACTACTAATTAAAATTTTTAGGGTTGAAGAATTTTTTTTTTAAACTAAAGTAATGATAGTATATATTTTTTTCGGTTTTATATTATTATGTGTGTGTGTGTGTGTGTGTGTTGTGTGTGTTTGTGTGGTGTTGGTGTTGTGTGTGTATGAAGAGTTCATTTGCAAAAAACAATAACTCAGAAAAAATCATTTGATTTTTTTTTTTTTTTTTTTTTTTGGATTCCAAGAATATCAATCAAACTGTAGTTGGGTTGTTTTGATTAAGTAATAAAAACTTAAACAAATACAGGTAATTTACAAAAATAAAGTTCATTGAAAGTATGTTTTTTTTTTTTTTTTTTTTTTTTAAATATTAAAAGTTTGTTTTATAGCAAAAGTAGATAACTCCACATTTCATGTTTTAGAGTTAACACTTGTTTAATCTTTGTAATCTCCTCAGATGACAATGACAAATGTTGTTGTTGTTGTTGGGATCATAAACTGTATGAATGTGATTACACAGGAGCTTTTCCATCACAGTAACACGCTCTTGCCGTCGGGGCTAATGTTAGGAGCCATTAGAGAGTCGGACTCGTAAACCAAAGGTTGCAGGTTCGAGTCTTGTACGGGCAGGGATTGTAGGTGGGGGGAGGAAGGTACAGGTCTTCCCACCCCCTACCAGACTGAGGTGCCTGGAGCAAGGGCAAGAACCCCCAATGCTCCCCGGGGACGCTGCATAAATGGCTTGCACACTGCTCCGGGGGTGCCTGTGTTCACGGTGTGTGTGTGTCTGGTGTGTGCACTTTGGATGGGGGATAAATGCAGAGCATGATTGAGTATGGGTCACCCCATATGGCCACAGTCAACGTTTCAGCTTGTATTTTCTTTCTTTTTTTGCCCTGAAGAACACTGGGTTCGTCGAAATGATCCTTCCTTGATCACTTTTAGTCAGCTTTGACGAAGTTCCTCTCAGCTAGCACGTCTTTTCAAAAGGAAAGTAGCCTTGTCACCTGACATGAATACAGCGCGCTGATTCGCTAAAATGGACTTATCGGCTTCTGTTCAAAAAACAACAAGGGCGCTTGTCGGCTTCTGCAGTAAAACCTGTTTTTATACACTCTATGAGTAAAACGTGAACGTGAAATCGCGATGCCTTGAAAGTGGACAAAATCGGCTTTTTTGACAAAACGTGTTTAGTGTTCAGATCGTGCTATATGTGGAGAATAATGCAAGGCAATCAGCTCTTTTTTTTGTTTTTTCGTTTGTTTTTAAAGGTGCAGCCTTATAGGTTTTTGCAAATTAACTCTCATATTAATTGACAGCTTTTGTTTTTAAAAACGTGTGGAAAGGTCAAAAAAAATAGTGGGAGTGTGCTATTGATATGAACAGTTAATATTATGGTAAATTTATATAAATACCGGAATCTCTTAAGTCAGCATCTAGGCAGGAAAAAATAATAATAATAATAATTAATTATGAAATAGCCATGAGGTTTAACCATGTCTTTTAAACTAAACACTTGATAAATCAAATTCCTGTTGTGACATGTTGGCTTGTTCCCGATAGGATCAACACTCCCAGGAAGCAGGGTGGCCTCGGCTCCATGAACATCCCGCTGGTGGCTGACCTGACTCAGTCCATCTCCCGCGATTACGGCATCCTGAAAGAGGACGAAGGCATCGCCTACAGGTCTGTGACAATGTGCTCATGTTTGCACTGGTTTAGTTCAACTGCAGCTACTCACCCCCTCTTGCTTGCAGTGCACGATTGCAGCAGGAGTCTTGAGTTAAGAATCAAGGGTTGCTAAATAAACGTCCCGTGTACGCAGCATGGGCAGGGTAACAGGAACTATGAGAAGAATATTAACTTTAAGCAGATTTTATTGCAACTTGGAAATCTAGATCAAATGATCAGTCGTTGATTTTGAATTAATGTTCCGATTTCAAACTTCAGCATTTGACACACAGTAGTATATTTATTATACTTTAAAAAATATATTTTTTTGATGAATAGAAATTAAAAACCAGCATGTTAACATAAAAATGTCCATGTCACTTTTGATCAATTAATACATCCTTGCGGATTACAAATATTAATTTCATTGCTATGAGAACTACCCACTAGGTTTTGATAAATAAAAAAATATATATATATACATAAATATATACACTGTGTGTATGAGTTGCGAATTTGTTTAAATGAAATTGTCATCCTTTTTGAAGTAAAGTAGGGATACTTGTAATTATTCCTTTACTTTAACTAAGGGACCGGTTGACTTTTTTTCACTGAACTTGAGATAAAAGCGATAAAACTGCAGATAAAACATTCCTTTAATGTTGAAAACTAATTTAAGAGCAGTCATACAGATTTTATTGTAAACGGAGCAAACAGTGAGTTTTCTGTCTCTTGTCCTGCTCCCACAGAGGTCTGTTTGTGATTGACGATAAAGGCATCTTGAGGCAGATCACCATCAATGACCTGCCGGTGGGCCGCTCGGTGGACGAGACGCTGAGACTGGTGCAGGCCTTCCAGCACACCGACAAATATGGAGAAGGTGAGTGAGATGGGGCTCTTTCTGAATGTCCTGTTTATCTTGAGTGTCTTGAGAAGGTTTTGTGAGCCGATCACTCAACCCACATTTGGAGGAGGTCAAAAACATGTGACCACATTGTATTTGTAGTGTAAACGGATGCGTCCTGATGCCAACGAAGAGCCGTTTACTTGCATAACACGCAGTTATACTGTACCTCCAAATTGAGGGTTTTAAGCCCAGGCTTGTACTATCTTTTATACGCTTGATTTCTACTCGAGACATCATGTTTGAAGTGCCATTAAATTCATGTGTATTTGAGAGCGTCAGTATGGTGACTTTTTGCTTTATCCTGGCTGAAGTGATGTGTGTAACTGTGAAATCACAGAATGTGTAATGAGAGAGTGACGGTCCATATGCAGAGGTGTGGAGTAAAATACTCAAATACTCGCATTGAGTACCACAGAACACAATGGCTCATCCTTCGTTTGGGGTCATTCAAGATTTTTTTTTTTTTTTTTATATTCTTCATTCAGCAAAAGGGTGCATGAAATGAAAAGTGACGTAAAAAAAATCCCCATTATATATTTAATGTTAATAATAAAATTATAAATTTTTTTTTTTTTTTTTTTTTCTTTTTTTTTTTTTTTTTTCTTTAAAGAATTCAAAATGTGTATTGTTTAAACAAAAAAATATGAGGCGGCAAAAGTTTTCAACATTGATGATAAAAATGTTTCTCAAGCATCAGATCAGCATATTAGAATGATTTCTGAAGGATCATGTGACACTAAAGACTGGACTAGATGCTGAATATTCAGCTTTGCATCACAGAAATAAATCAAATTTTTTAAAATATATTCAAATAGAAAATTGTAATTTTAAATAGTAATAATATTTCACAAAATTTGTGGCATTTTTTTTAAAAATAAAATAAATGTAGCCTTGGTGAGCAGAAGAGACTCTTTTAAAAACAGATTACCCACCCCAAACTTTTGTGATTTTTTTTTTGAAAAGCATATATATATATATATGACCAAGAGATGTTCACAGAAGGTGATGCCAAAATATTCAGTGTCAGTCTCCACAGAGGTTTATAATAAGGTGTCTGTCTGTTCTCCGTAGTTTGTCCTGCTGGATGGAAACCTGGAAGTGACACTATTGTTCCAGACGTGCAGAAGAGCAAGGAGTTCTTCTCCAAGCAGTAACAGTCCTGCTGTATTTCCCGGATCGTGCTCCCGTTCAGTGGGACGCTAGAGCACTTAACCTTAGCCTGAGAGTCTTGAAAAGTTGTCTTAAGCCAACGTAACAAACTCTTTGCAGTTTAAATGCACTTGTTAGACCGATTTATTTTCCTTTTCATTGTCTGAAGAAGCTGTTGCAGTCAGCATCTCCCATGCACTGAAATGTCTGTAGTTGTTTTCAGCTTATTTAATCGGTATTACATATTTAGTACTCAGTGAACATTTGATTAATTTTGAATTGTTTCAAGTTGTTTAACAATCTGGTGATCATCAATATCTGTGAAATAAACGGGCTGTTATTGTGTGATGGTGCAGTTCTCTTATTTTTACCAACATAACTCCGCTGTTGTTGTGTTTCAGGTTCATTACAAGTTACGTAGTTTCTGACATTTTGACTCTGTCTATAGGTTCATCCATCCAGAAAAGATTTCACAGCTTTACTGCTCGTATATTAAATAGGTTTTTACTAAATATTATTAGTAAAAATTATTTTGCAATAATATGAACTGTACATAAATCCAGCGCTTTGTGCAACTGCAATTAATCCAGTGTAATTGACCAGGCAAGCTTATTTGATAATGGACAGGTCACCGTGTTATAAATGTGTATCAATAATATATTCATATTTAAATGAGATATTTTCTATTTTCGTTTAATTTTATAGTTTTAGTAACTTTTGTTTTAGTTTAGGATTTTTAATTAGTTATTGGTTATTACATTTTTATTGGAATATTAAGGTAGTTACTTAAAGTTTAAACTTAAAAAAAAATGTGAAAATGTCTGGAAGGAGGCAATGAATGAATTTTTTCGAATTTTAGTATAGTTCAGTTTTAAATAAATATAATAACTCTGTTATGGACATTACCACAAATGATTTTGGTAGAGCTCGAACTGATTTTGCTACCTCCCGTTAAAACAGTAGGTATCGGTTCATTCGGACAATGAAAAATGCAAACTGTCAAATTCTGTTTACGCACACCTACCCCAACCCTAAACATACTCTTACAGTAATGCAAAAAACATAATTATGTGTTATGCGATGTTGTGATAGAAGGGATCCAGGCTAAGGCTGGAAACCAACAAAGGAATAAAATGTTTCTACATAGAATTGTTTTATTAACGTCTACACCTACCCTAACCCTAAACCTACCTCTTACAGTAATGCAAATACATTAGATGTTGTTCAGCGAGAGAAAAAGGATGCAATGTTGATGTGCGCATGCGCAGTAAGCCAATGACTGGACACCTGGAACATGTCTTAAATTTGGACAAATCAGACCGGTAGATGGCAGCATTTCATTATATTTGAGAGAAGTAGCTCAGGAGCATCTTGTTCTTATGAGCCCTCGGAGCAATACTAATTTAGGTAGGCCTATATAAGTGATTTCAAGGCAGATTTTAATGTAAATTAAGCAGATCTTGTATTCACGACAGAGATCTCTCAAATGTGTAGGTTATGTGCTGCTGCTGTCGGGGTTATGTAGCCTACAGCTCATCTGATAGTGACAATCTGGTGATAAAACACTCAAAAAAGCAAGGCATTTGATATTTGATCATCTGGAAGTAGCTAGTGAATTTGATTGATTTTGCTGAATTGTTATCATGGTGTTATTTTCAACATCAAATGATTGATGCCAAACGAGCTAACTCTAAACTCGAAAACATCTTCTTCCAGTAACGTTAGTGCTCATTCATAGTTCTTTAATAACGTTCTCAAAACATTATTTATACTTTATGCATGGAACCTTTTTTTTTTCCCTGTTTGTCTAACGCTTTTTGAATGTTATGACTTCAGAGAACATTCAAAAGTAGCATTCCCATAATGTTTGCACAATGATCAAATAGAATGTTCCTGTGGTGCTTGTAGCCTACTGTATAACCAAGAAAAAAAGTATTTAAAAAAAAAAAAAAACGAGAAAATTCAGAAGTAGGTTTTCGTACTAATGAGAACGTTGGAAAAATTTTCTTAAAACATATTTTTGTTAGCTGAGAATGGGACTGAAAACAATAGGCCTATGGGTCTTTTTATATAGGCCTGCTTTTGAACGTATTTTTATATATTTAACATCTTAACAAATATTTGTGCCATCAAGCTAAATTTAAAACTGTTACTATATTCTGCAAATAGAGCTACGATTTGAATGGTGATATTCTATAAATATCTTGTTTTTAAACTAAATGATGTTTTAAACTAGGCCTATATGATGGCGACGCTTGATGCTTCGCCTTTTTCATAAAACAAAATGTCCACTAAAACCTAAAGATATTACGAAAGTAAATAGCCTACAAAACACTAGATTTGATTTATATAGGCTACTTGAATCAAATGTGCTTATTTGGGTAGAATTATGTCCTGACATGAGCTTGGATTTAATCCCTTTCCATGTGTAGCGTCTGGACTACTCCAACACACAATATATATTTTGTTAGCTAGCTTTCACAAATACTTTGTAACCCCCCAGGACGCCAGAACAAGACCCTGGATTCATGGTAACCCGATACATTTACAACCATGTGGAATGCGAGCCGGCTCTCATTCTGCTTTCTCCAGAAACAAGGGTTACAAATGCACAGGAGAAATGGACTGATCTACTAATTAATTCATAGGAAAACCATCTTTGAGTGAACACCCATTTTCTTCAGGCCATTGTGTGTATTATTGCTGTTTTGTATTAATCGGTTGTATTATAGACTATTTTTATCCATGCTTACAATAAACCGCTCATTCATATAACCTTACATATAGCTTGTTTCGTATCTATGAATTCGCCTTCTGATGATCTAAACAAGAAGGTATATTATTTGTTGGTACGTAGGCAATATATTAGTGCCCTGAGAACCTTTAGTATTTTCAATCAAAGTTCCAGATACTAAAGTACCATGTTTCCACACAAAGAGCCATAAACTCCACAGGATCTCAAAACGCCAACTTGGGATTCCGGCTTTTCTCATTGAATAAGCCCATCTTGAGAGGCGGGGATCTTCACTGACATTTTAAAGATGGACCACCATGTGCGGACCGTCCTGTTGGTGGTTCGTGAGAATGCTAGTGGCAAAGATGTGAGAAACGCTCCAGGATACCCAAGCTAGTGCCAGGCTTCGGCCTTGTCCTTTCCATTCATCAAGTTACTCTGACGCAAAATGGTTCTTTTCATCAACCAAATCGCAGCAAGATCTTAGGTGGGCCCTGGGTAAGAAACCAGCGCATCAAGAGAATCTTTGTTCCTACAAAGCGTGCAAGTATCCGCAAACTTAGTCGATTTATTGAGGCATTACGAAAGTATCAGTTACAACTTTTTACAGGGTGTTTGAGCTAAGAATATGAACGTTTTCCCGCGGCTTAGATCAGCGGCTGATATGCAAAATCGGAGATTCGACTAAAGGTCATTCCTTAGGTCTCTTCTTAGTGCTAAACACTAATAACCCTTTCCAAGAACCAGATGTATGTGTGTGTGTGTGTGTGTGTCATGTATAGACGGGCTGTGTGTTATGTAGTATGTTTAGACTAGTTTAAGTGTTTATGTAGTTAATAAAACCTTACTTGTATCACACTTGATGTGTTCATTGTTTACTGATAACCGGAGTCACTGATCATGCAGATTTACGTTACAAACTTATAGAATTGTACAGTAAGAAAGTTATTCCCCTTAACCAGGAAATTAACGTTCTTAAAATTGACAAGACAGTTGACGACGGAAGTGGTCGACAAGCGAAATCTCAGACCGCGGATCTAACTACCTGATAGTTAATCAAATCTGTGATTAGATGGTAAGACCCATGAGCTAATTCGCTACAGATTTTGGTGGAGATGCCGGGGGCGTGATAAAACGAAAGTTATGAGTTGAAACACTGTCAACCTAAAAGTGTGCGTGATAGTCCAGGTTAAAATAGGACGTGACGTCAGATGCCCTGTGGTGTCCCTATTTGCTGGCTTGTTGAGATGCAGATAAAGTGGGGGTTTGAATTGGTACCGCTATTATAATTGGTAGAGTCTTTATGTATTTCATACTTAATGGTATCAGTGTAAGGTTAATATGATTTTAGCAAAGAAACCCTAATTTAAGTATTAAAGCATAAATCTGTCCTGACAAAGCGTAAGTCTGAATCTCAGCTCAGCGGAATGTCCAAACTGTACCATAATGTAATATGCTTAGTGAAGAAATCACAAAATTGCAGAATTGTTTAAATTGTTTCTTTGAAGAAAAAATCTCATTACAGTTATATCAAGGTAGATTTGAATGATGCTCCCCTTTCTACAGCATAAAAGCCTTATAGTTATAATTAGATTGACGGCCCGAACGTTCATTCAACACTGTGACTATGTAATATATAAGACGAGCAAGACAACCTGGTGGTCATTACTGTTGTTTCACTCGCTGAGTGAATTAAAGGACTTAGGAATACTGTACTTGTAGTACTAATATGTGAGGCAAACCATACCTACAATATGTTTAGACGGTTTTAACTTAACCTACAAAACAACCACCCCACACGTTGTGACTTAATTCTATAATTAAAAAAGCAAAGAAAGACTACTAATCAATAGAGCAAAGATTACCGGAATTCCCCCCTGGGTGAACCCCCAAGCACCACCCGTTCATAAACACACAACCCAACAACCACCCCCCCCGCTGAGTACTGTAACATAGACAGACATTAAACTGCGTTAATTAAACTGGCATGCATTGGTTACCGTGACAAAAACTTGTCACAGGAAGCGATAACTCCACATAGCACCTGGTGATGCCATGTTGTAAACAAACCACCATAAGTGGCTAAGCTAACATGACTTAGCATAGTTTCATCTTAGGCTAAGCTACCAAATAGCTTTAACAATTAGGGGTTAACACTTTATTGAAGCTCGTCAAATAAGCTGTGGTAGTGCCTGTGAAGCCAATTTGAATTAACCTAATCCCGGTTTCTGATTTTCCATTTCTCTTCCTTCTTTTTCATCTTTTTCTATGTTTCTCAATCTTCAAATCGTCTCAGCGAATTTAACTATCTAGATCTATCCTTCCTGAATGCTATTGCTCAGTTACTAGTTAATTAAATATAAATTTAATTACATTTTAACTGTCTATCTAGAGAAGAATCATTAAGTTATTGGGTGTTTTAGTAGCACAGTGAATAACACGGTACGGAGGGCGGGGCAAACACATGGTAGGATCTAGGCATGGGAGCTGAACACGCAGCAGCTGAGACCAGACATGGTGTGTTGCCCAACACAAATCAGTTAATCACGAGTGCTACTATTTTTTCCTAATACCAGATTGATTACCTTTACGTTTTAATAATAGCAGTCAGCTAATTCTAAATCCATTTACATGTCATGCCCCCTTGATGTTCTCTCTGAACCTCAAAGGAACCAGAGACATTTCTATTTTTGATATGTTTATTTTCAAAAATAATCAGCATAAACTGAATAGAAATGCTCTCCTTTTCCTACTGCTTTTCCCTTTTCTCCTTCATACCTCAGAGATTAAGCTTGTTTGGGGAACCGTCAGCAAATTCTGAGTGATAATTGGACAATAATTTGACAGTAGTCTTAAATCATCAATCAAAATCCTGTTTACGTCCTTTTCAGCAAAACATATGCTGACCCAAAACTATTTTAGCATTCACACTCTGTTTTGATCTTGTAGTAGTCTCTAGCCCTTACTCTCAACACCAGTTTGTCAAAATGTTGCAGATGCTCAGACTAACGGCCCAGAATGCAGAACAGAGAGGGCTGACCAGGCGTCGTGAGGAACACCCCCTTTAACCAGGGCCGACGACCACCTACTGAGCCGAAAGCAACTGGACACAGACAGAAGAGAGAGATGAGAAGTGTGTCTCAGACTCCGACTCGGGCGAGAGTTAGTGGCTACAAAAAAGCTCGACAAGGTCATCACCCTCCGTGGCCCACAACCTCATGGGTCTGAAACAGTAGGTAAATGATCTCAAGCAACAGATCGCAGCGGTAGCCCACAAGGACCCCAGCAGAATGGAGTTACAGGGGAAATCAATAGACTTCAAAAGGCTCTGAGAGCTGCTGAATAGCAAGAGCACCTGGAAAAGGTAGCCTGAAAGGACCTGGAAAGGAAACATCCCACACAAAATCACTATTAAAGCAGCAAATTCTGAGCTCTTAGACAAAGTTGCCAGAATTGAGACTCTGATCCAGCAGCTGAACAACACTCAAGACAAACTTGACATGGTCCAAAGAGAACTCAGGTACTCTTATAGGCTGCAAAAGGAAACACAGTGGGAGAAACACCCTACTCCTGCATCCTCACTCAGCAGTGCAAAACTCCCTCAGGTGCACGAAGCTACGAAGGGGGGAGCCAGCACTTTCTGCTTAACAACTCAGCAGACAGACCCATAATACCTCCAGCAACCACAGAGAGAAGGGGGTCCCTTCCAAGCATCCCTGCAACAGCGCATGATGCGACCCCCAGAAACATTGACAAGCTAACCAGAAAACAATAGATTCCTACTTTATGCAGTACGAGCAGTAAATTAGAACGGTGGAGTCGTTTTAAACAATGCTTGCAAGCAGACCCAATAATCAACCATATGTGTCTGTTTCATAAGTTAGTAACTTCTCCATGCGCATACCAGTTCCTGAAAAACCAGATAAAATTATAGTTTGAATGTACCTTACTGCGAGCCGTAAGACGTTTTCAGTGCTATAATGTTTAAATCGTACGATAAGAAACTAATCTGACTTTAGCGAAGAAATCCTAATTACTGTGTTAGTAGAGCACAAGTCTATTTACTGACGACGAAATCTCAGGATTAGCAACTCATATAAATGGTACCAGAATAAATAGGTCTGATTTTGGGCGAAGAAATCCCATTCTTCAGTACTGTGTAGGTGATCTGAACGATGCTCCTCATTTCACTAATTTAAGACCTTATTATGTGTTACGTATCATTGTACTTCATTTTGACCCGCTCATGTGAAACATTTACGTAACTCTTATACATGCGCGCACCAGGTTCTGAATATAATCAGATAAAACTATAGCTTGAAGGTGCCTTCCTACAGGTATTAGAAAGTTTCAGTGCTATAATGTTTTTAAATCGTACGATAAGAAACTAACCTGAATTTAGCAAAGAAATCCTAATTTCTGTTGTTAGTGGAGCATAAGTCTAATTTCTGACGCCGAACTCTCGATTAGCAGTCATACTAAAATGGGGGTGTGGGGGGCGGACGGTACCAGAATAAATCGGTCTGATCTTGGTTGAAGAAATCCCCTTTTTCAGCACTGTTTAGGTGATCTGAGCGATACTCCTCATGTCATTAATTTAAGGCCTTATTATGTTACGTATCATTGTATTTAATTTTTACTCACTCATGTGAAACATTTGCGTAAAATTAATGGTTTATTCTAGTGTAGCTAACTACGAATCCACCATTGCATGTGAAGTGAATGTGCTGTTTTGATTAAAGAATGAATTTGTATGGGACATGCATGAATTTCCCATGCATGCTCACAGCAGTGCAAATCTGCTCCACGTGCACCTGTTGTGAGCTTACACTGGTCTCCTAGCAACACGTGACCCCGAAAGTGTGAGCAGACTCTTCCAGTTAATCTGCCACTAACGAAAGCGACATTGAGATCACAGACACGGCCCTGTGTGTCAACAAAGAAGAGCTATGGGTAACTACCGCTAACGCAGCAAGCCCCTTTCGCTTCAATGCTAGCTGTTCGCATCTGCCTAACCTAGATTGTCAAAGTGTAACGTGTAATTACTAACCAAACCTATCACCTCCCTCATCTCTCTGCCCTCTCTCTCTTGCTTTTTGTTTGACGTTTATTCTCACAATCTTTTTAATGTATTGCATTATTACATTTGTTTAGAACACATGTACCAATTCAGCGATTGCTTGGATTAAATTTGGCTTAATAAATCACATTTTTATTTATTTTTGTATTTTATTCATTTTAATTTTTATTTTTTTTGTTATTTACTTCCCTTTTAATTTCCTTACAGCTCTTAGGACCCATTTTTTTTTTTTTTGTTGTTTTTTGTGTTTTATTTTTACCTTATTTTAGTATTTTCACCATTACCATCGTCGCTTTTGGATAGGATTACAATAGTTCTAGCAACTTTTGTTTCCTTAACGAGTTATACAGGTTATAAGTAGCATAATCCCTGTTTCCTCTCTAATTCTCCTCACGCCTCAGTGCCAGGCCAAATACGTTGAAGGGCAGCTACCATTGAAACACAATGTAGGCTAACATAAAACTAAAAACAATTCCCACTGTTTCTTTTTCTATTGACGAGGTATTTGGTGAGTCCCTGCTAGTTTAGCTAACAGCCTAACCCTAAGGTTATGAAGTCTATTGCAGCATCACAAACAAGTGAAACCTGCTTAGCCATATCACTTAGAAAAAAAACTAAAATAGGTAAAAATGATCCTTTTTTTTTTGAGTTCATCTTATTTATTTCAGTTTCGTCATAGTGACCAAAAACCCGTGAACCATCAGTAGTATAGACCGGTCATCAGCTGACCCCTGCTTACAGCACCATCAACAAAGTTACTCAAACTCTCTCTTTGTGTTCACGAAAACAAAATCCATAGCCCCTACTCAGCGAGCTGCCTACCCAACCAGCTAGGGGATAGTTTTTGTCTGGTATCCGTAGACACAGCCGTTCCCCTTAGAGATAGCTTAACACCTCTGTACGTGCTTGCATTTGTCTTGTCCCTTTCTCTTTCTGGTGTTCCCACAAGTGTGCCAGTTTGTCGCAGACATTCCACAGACATCCAGTCCTGGCAGCTCACCAGGACCACCTGGGCACTCAGTAGAGCACTGTAATGGACAGCATTCAGCTCAAAGCAGCCAACGACCAGCCATGGCAAAGAAAGGAAAAGCGAGACTGCGACATAAGCGAACACTTGACCAGCATCATCCTCTCCTCGGCCCACACCCTCAAGGGCCTCAGACAGGAGGTATATGAGCTGAAACTGCAAGTCACAGAATTCTGCAGAGAACTGACACCTGCTCAACGAGAGAAAGCACAGAACGGATGCAAAGAACCTCACAGAATGGTGCGACAGAAAGAAATCACCAGTCTTCACAGAGGCTCTAAAGGCTGCTAGACACCAAGCGCCACTGGCAAAAGCCATCAGACAGGACTTGAAAACAGAACTGTTTCAAACAAAGTCACTCTTAAAACAACATATATGGAACTAAATGAGAGAGACACCACAACTAAGGCCTTACAAGGCCAGCTGCATACAGACAGAGCTGAGGTCCAAACCCTGACTCAGCAATTAGAAAGGAGCTTAACATGGTTCAGAAAGAATTTAAACAGTCCTAACGACTGCGCATAGACCTAAGCAAAAGACAGCAGGTTCAACACCACGTCGCCAGCAGTGCAAGCCCTCCATGCCTGTGCACAGCTACGAAAGGGGGGAAAGGGAGCCCAAGCCTTCTGCTTGACACTTCACAAGACAGCCCCCTGAAAACCCCTGCAGCTGCCGGACGCCCAGCCTTTGCTTGCCCTTCCCCGTCCGCTCCCTGACACTCTGCGCTGACCCCCCCCCCCAAATCCGTTCCCGGCCCCGAGGCCCGCCCCGCGGTGACTCCGTGTCCCCCACCAACGCCACAATGCCTCTGCGTGCCGCCCCCCCCCCAGGCGCCCGTCGGGCCCCCCCGCGCCCCCGAACTGCCCCTGGCCAGAGGCCCCCCCCCGCCAGCGTTGCCCCTGCGAGGGGGTGGGGGCGAGAGCCCTGTCCCCACCCGTCCCCTCCGCGCCCCCAGGGGGTGGGAAGGACTTCCCAAAGGCTCCCTGCCCCAGCCCCCACCCCCGTGTGCCCCCCAACCCGCCAACCAAAACAAAAACCAAGCCACGACCACAAACACCCCAACTGGCAGCGCCCCCCTCTGGCCACTCCCCGCCTTCGCCCCCCGGTCTGCCCCGGCTGCCCGACTTGCCCCCGCAACGCCACCGCCCAGGGCACGGCTGTGCCACTCCCCTGCTTCCTTCCCACCCCAGACCACCCCTTTGCCCAAACTCAGACACCAAGCACCCCTCGCCGCCTCCCCCCAAACACGCCCTGGCCCTCCCCCGCGGCTGGAAGCCGCCACCCACGGCCACCCCCCCACCCCCGCCAACCAGGACCCCCAGCCCGTCTCTCGGCCATTCGGGACAAGCAGGCTGACCCGGGCACTCCTCACCCCCGCCGTGCGAACAGCCCCTTGACCACCCCGCCACCGGCACAACCCCACCCCCAGCAACCCAAGGCCAATACCCCAACGAACCCACTCGTGTTTCGTCACACACCCCCCCTGCGTCTGCCTTCACATCAGAGCTCCAAAGCGGGCACCAGAATGGCCGACCGCCGCGATGATGCCCCAATGTCAAACCCCTTCTACAGACCGCCCTAGCCAGCCGCGGACCGAGCACGCTCCATGGCACCAGACCGGGTTCAGCCCACCCCCTGGGAAACGCCTCCTCATCTGGCAACCACCAAGGCTCTGTCCACAACCACAACCGCAGTCCACCCCCCCCACACGCCACAACCAGCCCATCCCCCGGCACAGACACAGACCACCACTACACCAAGGGGACGCTGGCCCACACACCAGCCTAACCCCAAGACTCTGGGTTACAGGAGCACCAGACCGGACCACAGTCGCACCCCCAAAACGCCAGCTACATTGAACAAAACTCAACTAAGGAGTGTTGAGAAGGACAAAACTCTGACTCCTTGCCTGCTGCATCACCGCATCAGGCCCCTCCAAGGGAGGAGCATCCCTTTAAACCGGTCGACACCCCCAGAAGCAGACAGACAACGTTGGATTGAGCAACGGGACCACATGCCCAACAGCGAAAGCTCTAACAACACAACTCAGGCAAGCTCAAGTCAGTGCCGCCACAAGAGCAAAGCGACACCACAAACATCAGATTTCCAGTGACGTTGAGCAAAGCAGAGAGCTCACAACAACCTGCCGCTTTCCTGGCCTCACACTAGTCAGTCAAGAGAATTCTGGGTCTACACACGGTAGAATCTCCATAACAGTTCCCGGCAATCCATGGAACCACCTGCACTCTCACCAGTGAAAGTCTAACCCAGCTGTCCCACACCACGAGTACCACATATAGCCTACTGGCTAACAACATCAACAAAAACATCCTAACCGGACTAACTCACTTCAGGATGACAGGTGACACAGACTCGACACCTGCTGCATAAGACAAACTACGACACAACTCCATTACCCACACATTGCTACAGCCTACATCACCACAGCAAACCACCAGACAGCATCCAACACCCCATCAACAACACCTCACACCCCCACCCCCCCACCCACCGGCACACCACAGCAAAAAGCCAACCCAACGAGCAAACCCCAGAACAGACGCCAGTGGCAGGGTGTGTTCGACTCACAGCATTCCTAGAACAACCCCGTAGAACAACAGCAGCTCGTTGTTGTCCCCCAAGTACAAGTATCGGCAACTCAACAACCCCCAACACGCAACACAGCAACACACAGGGCGGGAATTTGTCAGACAGCTCATGGCAACACACCCAACTACAAACCCAACACACTATATATTTTGTTAGCTAGCTTTCACAAATACTCTGTAACACCCCAGGAAACCGAACAGGACCCTGGTTTCATGGTAACCCAATACATTTACAACCTTGTGGAATGCGAGACGGCTGCATTCTGCTCTCCAGAACAAGAGGCACAATGCACAGTAGAAATTGACTCTTCTCTGATTAATTAATAGGAAAACCTTTCTTTTAATGAACACACATTTTCTTCAGGCCATTGTGTTTATTATTGCTGTGTTGTATTTAATCTTTTGTATTATAGACTATTTTTATTCATGTTTACGATAAACCACTCATTCATATAACATTACATATAGCTTGTTTAGTATCTATTAATTCGCCTTCTGATGATCGAAACAAGAATGTATATTATTTGTTGGTACATAGACAATATATTAGTGCCCTGAGAACCTTAAGTATTTTCAATCAAAGTTCCAGATACTAAAATACCATGCTTAGCGACAAAGCCTACAACACTACCACAGGATCTCAAAAACGACCCTTGGGATTACGCTATTTCATTGGAAAGCCCATCTTGCGAGGATGGGATTTCTCTGACCTTAAAGCTGAACACACCCTGTGACCGTCCTCGTTGTGGTTCAGTGAGAATCTAAGATGAGATGTGAGCAACGTCAGTTGATACCAAGCTCGTGCCATGCTTCGGCCTCGACCTTTCCATTTCAACAAGATTCTCTGACTCAAACTGTTTTTTTCTCATCAACCAACTTCAGCAAGATTTGGGCCTTAAGATCTCATCAGGAATCTTTGTTCATACAGACGTGCAAGTATCAAACTTAGTCGATTTAGTTGATGCATTAAGTATCAGTTATACCTTTTTACAAGGTGTGTGTGAGCTAAGAATCTGACGTTTTCCCTCTGGTTTTAGATCTGCTGAATATGCAAAATGTTTCCATAAATGTCATTCCTTATGTCTCGTTCTTTAGTGCTAAACTTTAACCCTTACCTATACCAACTGTATGTGTGTGTGTATATGTGTATGTTAGACCGGCTTAATGTGTTGATGTAGTATGTTAGACTAGTTTAAGTAAGTGTTTATGTAGTTAATAAAACCATACTTGTATCACACTTGACGTGTTCAATGTTTACTCATAACCGGAGTCAATAATCATGCAGATTTAAGTTACAAACTTATAGAATTGTACAGTAAGAAAGTTATTTCCTTTAACCAGGAAATTACCGTTCTTAGAATTGACAAGACAGTTTGCCCCTGAGTGGTCAGGCAAATATCCGACAGCGGATTAAATATGAATAGTAATCATACTTAGTTATGGTTAATATCCATATGTTCCCCATGAGCTAATTCGTACACATGTGTAGGCAAATCAATAAAGGAACACCATCTCTGGACTATTTATGCCCAGGTAGAATTTGCTGTGTTTACATTCTGTTTGATTAATGTATTAGTTCTAAAGAATCCCTCAGAAAAACTTTTGGGGCTGACTAAAATGAAGAAAACTGGCTACTTGTGAAAGAATAAAGGCTGTTATAAAATCCGATCATATAGGTCTCATGCGTGGGTCTGTGGTTTTGGCACTGGACAGTTAATCAAAACTACGGTAGGCTATATTTTCCGGAAATCAAGTCACTGCGGGCTCTTCTGGTTTATAAGTCTAGATGTTATTTTCTGCGATCTGTTTTTCTATTTTTATGCTTGCAACGGCTCCATTTTTTGCAAAGTACCTGGAAAATGCCCGTGCGTGTTCGTATTTTTATCTCTAGTTTTCGTTTCGCTGAAACTGTTTTGGGAAGGTTTCTGCGCGCGGGGGAAATCCCGCGTTGCTAAATTTTCACTCATTCACACGCGCTTCATTCACTCGAGCGTCAGACTTGAAAGCGCGCGGACTTCCTGACCGGCAGCGTGGGCGGGGGTTCCCGCAAGTCTACCCTCAGTGACGTACATGCGCCAAAACAGCCCATATATGGGCTTTGCGTCAGCAGAAAGAAGAAGCCAACTTGGGCACGTCTTCAACGTCAATTTAAAGCCGCACAGAGTGAGCCAGAAATGAACAACCCAAACAGTGGAATTATTTTCAACGCTTTTACTTAAATATACAAAAAACATAAACAAAACAAACAGAAATGCAGGTCTGGATCAACCCGACTCACAACATCAATAACTTACAGGAATGTTTTCATAGGGCAGCACTCAAAAACAAAACCAACTTAAAAGGTTTCCCCTGTGCATTCACTGTCCATTCATCTACCTTGAAGATGCTTTTGAAAACAACTTTAACACTCTAGTTTTCTACAAGAAAACACTTAAGAAATATACAACGCTCGTACTCAGTGCTGCAATAGTATCATTTGCATCAAAACATCACAAACATGATCTGCGCTCCCAGTGTTTCCCATTTTGCCAGTGTCCGCGTCATTGCAGTTCGTACTAAAACGACTTGATCTTGGACGGCAGCATCAGCTGGCACCCGCTGCTCACATGGGTCATGACCTTCTGCTTGAGCTGGGCGACTTGTTCCCTCAGTAGGGACGCGGTGCTGGACAGTCCGGCGTTATCCGACTTGAGATCCTTGACTTTGTCCTCCAGCCTGGAGATGCGCTCCAGCTTCCGTCGCCGGCACTTGGTGGCCGCCTGCCGGTTGCGGAGCCTCTTGCGCTCCGCTTTGAAGCGCTCCTGGTCCTCCATGTCGATGGGGGACATGGGAGGAGAGCCGTCGCTGCTATGCAGTTCGGGAACGGTCTGTGGCTCCTCTTTGAGCGCGACAAGCCGCTGCGGATGATGGAGCGGGTGCTGGAAGTGATGAGGGTGCGTCGTGGCTTGGTGGTGATGGTACTGTTGATGGTGGTGATGGTGATGGTGAGGCAGGTAGCTGATGGTGGCTGTCGGGTAGTTGCTTGCAGGTGTGAGGTTAGTGTTGGGATTGCAGCTGTTCAGGGTGGTGTACACGGGGCTCTCCGGTTGCAGGGAGGCGCCGAAGACCGACGACGCCGCCGAGCAGGATGACACGCCGCCGGCTCCGATGGAGACGTTCGGCGGGGGCATCTGGTTCATTTTGTGGAGCTCGTCCAGCGCTTTTACGAAGCCGTCCGCGAAGCCCTCCTGCTCTTCTGTGGTGCTCCTGCCGTAGAAATACTGCCCAGGAGTGGGTGATGTGATGACACCGTTACCGTTCTGGATGATGAGTCTCTCCAGCTCCGGAGAGGCGAGTTTCAGCGAGCCCACGTCTCCGGTGTAGAAGTCGCTTTCGGAGCGCAGGGACTTGAGGTTCCGGTAAGGTTCGGCGAAGCCCACGCTCATGTTCTGCTTTAGGAGCTTGTAGTCGTGCAGGGCAGCGTCTGGATGACCATAAGCAGAAAGAAACGAGTCGTCATGATAAAACGGTTGCTCCATTTTTGTTGACATGTGAATAGCAATTAGGTTGGAGGCTTTTGAGTTGACTGTACACTTTACTGTCCGCAAATCTGGTTCTCTCCGTAATATTACATGAAGATGTCAAAAAAGATTTCAAAGCGAGAAAAGAAACTTCCAAAATAGTTTGAACAACTTTACTGTACCAAGTCGACAGGTGTTTTCCCTTGACAGCTGATGTCCAAAAAGTTGCGTCCCGGGACAGTTATTTACAAACAGTCGAACGCGGAGTCTTCAGTCTCGGTGCGCACTCGATCTCACGAGAAAGTGCGCCTCGAAGCGCTTTATACTCCGCGTCCCGGGGGCGTGGCTTGGAGACTCGCGGCCGCTGATTGGACAAGAGTTCGTTCCGCTCTGGAGCTGTCAGATGAGCGGTGACGTCGTTACCGGGAACCGCTGCTGAGATTGAAAACAACGCTAGAGGCGAGAGTGCAAAGCTGAAGGGAGGCTGCGCTCCTATTTTTGTTTCCACAGACAAGACGCAAAAACTGGCCGCAATAGTTACATAGGCACTTTTTTTTAGAAAAGTTTCCCATGGCCAAGTAAACAGAAACTCTCTTGTGGTCTAGAGAAAAACACGGCGTTAAAAATGCATGGTAGTATAAGCTTTGAAGTACTAGTAGCCTACCTATATACAAAAAGTAAAATATTTGTCATTAGGAGAGCTTACAGATTATTTAGTTATTGTCTTTATGATTTTATTTTCTATATATATGTGTAGCGAATTGTAAATAATTAAGACAAGATTGAGATGACAGAATTATGAAGTTAATTTGATGATTATTATTATTGATTATTATTACCCAATAAGCAGTAGAGAAGGGATATGCTTCTTTCTACTCCTTATTTTGTATTGTGTTATAGCGTCCTGTTTTGTGTATTCGTTTTTTATTGTATTTATTTTACACGTTCGAAATAAAGTCTAAAAAAGTTTACACTGAATGTTTAAGCAGCTCTTTTACGCACAAAGAAAGTGCAGGTGATTTTAAATGTCAAGCTCTAAATATATTCCTCTAGTTTAGGTGGCACATCTAAACTGGCGATTTAAGTAAATACAGGATGGGACTGGATCATTTGAACCCAGATGAATGTGTCAGGGCCACCACATCATCCTGTAAGGTCCTGTCTTAAAGCATACTAAGCTTCATGAGTTAGATAAAATAAAGATGCCAAACTAATTCAGATCATATACAGTATAATGCAGATTTGAGCCATTTTGCATTTGAGTACTTTTACTTGCTGAGTCATATGCAAAGCATGAGTAATAGTAGACCTTTTTTATAGGGCTTTAAGAGTCTGATCCCACAGATAGACTTAGCTATTAAACGTCTTTTTTTAAAGTAGCCTGCAAGCTGTAACCATACCTCTGTATTGATCAGGAATAAACTGGCTCATAATTTGGCAACTGATATCCGTCCCATATAAGGGCAAGACCACACAGTAGTTCCTCCTCAGTGAGAGACCGGGAAGCCTCTCCCATATCGGCCTGATTCCAGAGGCAACGCCACCCGCACAGGGAGAGGTGGAGGAGGGGGAGTACACTTGAGAAAACAAATAGAAAGGCAGCATGTACACAACATGCTGTCGAAAGAGTGTGAGGTTGAAAACCCAGTTTTAATGTGACAAGTTAATGTGAACTAAACGTCAATACAGTCCTGTTCTCTCATACTCTCATACAAATAGTCATTCAGGGAAGTTATAGTATATACTAGGTCAGGACACAATGCCGCTTCACACCTCTGGTGTGGGAGGACGTTCACACGACCACATACGAACACCTGTTTATCACCAAAAGAAAGCCACCACTGTCTCCTCAATATGTTAATAAGTCTGAATCATCACTGACTGGGCTTAAAGCCAGGTGCAAACCCATGTTTCGCCATTCGGCAGAGGTGCAGAACCTTTCACCTATATCTTCAGGTATACCACACTCCTGTCAAGACTGACACTCAACTTCCTCTACTGCTGCATTTAGTCAAATACCTTAACTGTGTTAATAAACAGGCTTTTTTCCCCCAACAAATTGTCAGTGAAAATGGGTGCTTAACCTTGTTGAATCGCCAGCATCAGGAGGTCTGTATTATAAGATAAAATATAAATTTAGGCCTAATCGTTTTTAACACTTGTGTATGCAATCTTTACAATCCTGTTATCAAACTTTGAGGTATGTCTATACAGTATAAAATAGGCTGATTGTTATTCTGCAATTTTCTTGCAATAAATATCAGATAAACTGAAAATACTCATACCTAAAGAGATAGTTCAACCATAATAGGAAATCAATAAAAAGTATATACAAATATATATATATATATATTATATATATAATTTTTTTTTTTTTATTAGTATTTTTTTTTTTGCAATAATGTAACTAGACGTGGCGAACGCACTCGTACAATGTCAGGAAACTATAGTCTGTTCACTAGCAGTGCTCCTCTTGTCCTCTAAATAGTTTTTCTGAATGACAATGATTCACTGACAATGATCTGCGTGGACTTTTATTTGTGTCATCATTGAGATCAGGGTTGAGGTCATTCTTTAGAAGTCTCAAAACATGATGCTATTTTCAAGAAATAAAAATTCATATGTTACATTTATAGGTGCGCATGGCTTAAATGCACTGTAATTTAAAAGTAGCTAGACCTATTGTTTGCATCATCATAAATGATACAGACAAGCAGCTCATATTATGATTCCATTGTTTACCATAATAATGAGTAAGTCTTTTTTCATTTCAAAATTAGGCCTGGTATGTTTGTTCATGAATGAGCCAGTCATAGTGAAAGTGTGAGGCTAGAGAAAAAAAAAGACAAGAAAAAGATGCATATCCAACCATAACCATGTGGTATGTACACAGAGAACAGTGGCTTCCGTCTCACTTCTTTGATATCTTCAAATCAAAATGGCTACACAGGAAGTTGGCTTCCTCTCTCTTCATTCCACCACCACAAAGTTCAATTCCTATTCTAGATATCATTCTTTTTAAGAATTTACTGTATCCCATAGCAGTTATTTATAGATTGTAGTATAATAGTATAATTACAATAGCTTTACTATTGTTTTTCTTTTTTATATCAATTTAGATTTTTGCATACATGTTTAGACAAGCCATTGTATCACTTCATTCAGCAACCATTACTAAAGGTCAAAAAAGGTTATTTGACCTTTTAGCCACATCATCTGTCCACTTACTTACTGTTATAGAACAGGAAGGTGGTCATAGGCCATATTCATTGATGTTTATATGCATTCCCCGGTATGTTTTCCCATCAAACACCTTTCGATATCAGTTGATCCCACTCGCCTGACGTCAGACGTCTGTCAGTTTCATTCACACCAAGTCCAGATCAAAGTGAATTACACAGAAGAGTTCTGTTTTCTTTGAAGGCAGACACACATGAGAAGTTGCAGAAACTAGTTGTAGAACAGTACTTCCCCTTAAAAAATATAAAAAACCCAGATAATTCTCTTATCTTTTCATCACGCTTACTGGAGGTTCATGCACAAATATTCATTCACGCCTCATGTAAACAATTTCCTCGTAAGTGTAATTTTTTTCTGATTGAAAGGGTAAACTGGGTTGACGGGTTGTAGTTTATGGCAGTGGGGAAGGCATGGGGTGAAACAGAAAAGCGGATGAAACGATAGAGAGAGTTGCGCCTGTGGTCATTTCAGTCAAGCTGGTGAACATGCAGCCTGTGGCTCAGCCAAGAGAGGGAACACTTAAATATGTTCACCAACTATTAGCACATCACTGCACACTTCACTGCCAGAGTGGATGGAATGTTCCCGAGGTAAAAGGGAGAGTCGTAAGTTCTAATTTGGCAGCAAGATTTCCAAACACTCATTCTAGAAGTCTGTACCAGATGCTTCTACTCTGTTTCTAAAACATCTGCTTTTCAGGTACTTTGAAGCTGAATATAAAACGCATGTCATGCTTGTGGCGATTCCCCTAACTATCTAATATTTGTGGGTCGTGAAAGGTCACTTCTGAGCTCTTCTGAACAACCACGCTTGTCAAGTTCCAAAAAACATAATTAAAAGTAGTGACTCATGCATTATATTCTAAGCCATAAAGGTCCTGTAGATTAAACAGAAGAGCATGGCACTAAATGGGGAATGCATGAATGAATGATAAAATGTAGATGTTCAGTGCCTTTAAGTTTCTTTAGATAAAAGCATCTTCCAAATGCGTAAATGTATAACTTCAGAAAACTTGATATTGCGCATGAGTTGCTCAGACTGGGGCCTTCTCTTTTTTGTCCTTTCGGAGTTTGATAGACATGGATGTGAAATGTTGTTGTATGGCATAATGAAAATGAAAGCACTGAACACACACGTAGACTCACAAAATGGCTCGTGCAATTACACACTTGATACACACTTCTAAGGGATCTAGTTGAGCAAGGAAACTATAGGCACATTCTAGTTCAAAATAACTCAAAATATAATTGAAATCTATGAATTAAAAAAAACTGGATAATAAATGTTTGTATGTTTTGGTTTATAAATTGTTGTGAGTTCCATATTATTATAATACATTTCAAACTGACTCTAACTTTAATATAAACCACTGAAATCACAGTGTGAAAAATAGTCAAAAGTAACCATTGCAAATATATCAGAACAGCAACAAAAATAAAACATGAGAATGTATTATAAATAAACCTGTATTTATTATTTTTAACAATATACTGTACATATAAAACAGCTGTTAAACTTTGCAGTGCTATTTTCTGTTTGTACTTTTGTAAATGGATCTTTGCTCTTAACTCTAACTAGGTTTATTATTTTGCATTTTTGGCTCATTGTTAGCACAAAGTATGTGCTTTGTGTATGTGCAAGTTTAATTGTTGAAAATGTACTTTAGTCGATTAATTTCTACTCATAGCCTATTGGTGTGTACTTTCACCCACGTGATACAGTTAATATGCGTATATGGAATGACTGCATTGTAACTTTCTGGAATGATTAAACAATCCTGACACTTGTACAGGCTCTGTTATATAGTGCATTCAAACAGTATTACTTCAATTTAACATTGATAGTTAGTATGTGGCCAACTTGAGAGGACACAAAAAACCAGGACTGTCCACTGTAAACTATTGTCAAGCACTTAACAAGCCAGCGGATAACATCTCTCTTGTCTTCTTGGGCAAGGTTAGCGTTAGCATCAGCACTGATCCGTGAGAGCCCTGTAGGAGTCATGAGTCAGGTAAGAATGACTCTTTGTGTCCCCACAGGCAAGGAGAACAATGTAAAAGTCCTTCACAAGCATATTACTCTTGTACGAATGAAAGAATGGCATCATATTAAGAAACTTTTGAGTTAGCTAGATTGTTAGTGCTAACAGATGGCTATTAGCATTTAAAACTCAAGCATCCCCCCTTTTCACCACCCAGGCCCTCATTATCCTACTGTGCCGTGGGTCAGGGGTCTGTTGTGTCCGAGGCTAATCGTGCTAATGAATGCTCTGCTAATCGGCACTCTGTGACTGCGCAGGAACAGCCACATAGCTGCAGGTGATGCGCAGAGGAGCCTCATAGAAGTCGGAGACCTTTAGCACAAGGCACGCTGATGTCAACGGGATGAATGAGATTGGCAGGAAAAGGCCGTGCCGCGCTGCCCTGCTACTCGAGGGCACGTGAAGACAGACAGGGGGCATATGGACGACAATGAGGAGGGGAAATATTTAGAGAGCACGAGTGAGGCCACTTGATGACATGCCAGACGGCAGTTTAATAGGATGAAATGTTACTAGTTTTTACAATGCACAATGTTACTATGCAGATTTTTTTTTTTCACTTTTTTTGTCATTTTGAATGTTTAAAAAGTGCTGTCACAGTGTAAAACAATCCACATTCGAATATAAGAAAAGTGTAGGCTAGTTTAGTTTTGCATTTAAATACCGCGTTGAGGTTTCTTCTTCTTCTTCTTTCAACTTAGTGGCGAACCAACTTATAGTGCATTTCCTCCACCTATACTAAAATGGAGTGTGGAGCATCAATGAGGAGAGTAATATAGGTAATAAATATATAAGAAAATATATATTAAAAAAACTAAATTTTTAATTAAATTTGCTGACCTTTACAAATTATAATAATATCTGAAAACTTGGAATGAATTTTTAAAGGGATAGTTCACCCAAAAATGCATATTTGCTGTTAATTAGCTCACCCTTTAGGCCATCCAAGATGTAGGTGACTTTGTTCTTCAGTAGAACACAAATGAAGATTTTAAGTCAAACCGTTGCAGTCTGTCACATTATAATGTCAGTGGATGGGAATCACAGATTTTTGAGAGTCATAAAACATACACAAACAAAAACAAATTAAACCCTGCGGCTCGTAACGATACATTGAGGTCTTCTTAAATGGGACGTAGTTCACCCCCAAAAATGAAATGCTGTCATCATTAATTACTAACCCTCATGCTCGTTCAAACCCGCTAAGACTTCGTTCATTTCGACGAACAAAATAGATATTTTGCATGAACCGGAGAGCATGTCGACCGTGCCAATGGGATGTTCCCAAGTCCAGAAACGTACCAAGGAGATCTGTAAAATAATCCATGTCACATCAGGGGTTCAACCGTAATTTTACGAAGCTACTTTTTTTCTTGAAAATACTTTTTGTGGGCAAAAAAAAAAACGACTTTATCAACCAATTCGTCTCCGCAAACATACACCCTGCTGTAGCGCCTATTTGAAGAATATCCACTGGATCAGATAAAACAGCCGTATGCTAGTTTCTGAGACTTGGGACATTTCAGTTGCGCTTGCTATCTATGCGGCGGTCAGACAGCTCTCAGATTCAATCAGAAATATCTTAAATTGTGTTCGAGAATGAACGAATGTCTAATGGGTGTTTTTGAAACAACATGGAGGGTGAGTAATAATGACAAAATTTTTCATTTTTGAGGTGAACTAACACTTAAGACACAAACGCTGTCGTCTGTGCAAGAAAACTGAACGATTTATATAGTTTTTTACCTCTTGATTCACCGCAATGCGCCATGCGGTCCTGATGCGCGTTCACAATTATTGGTGCCTGATGCGGTGCACATGTACGTGCTCTGCGCATAGTAGACAGATGATTTATATAGTAGAGCCTCATATATATGGACTGTTTATATGGGCCCGCGGGAATATCCTTATCATCTATATATCTCTATATATTTTTTTTTTCCTTTCGTGTCTTTAAACATCAATGATATCGACACACGATTGCCACATTGTTTTAATTTGCTTTTGTCTAGTCTGTGTATGTTTTTTCTACTCTCAAAGCCGTGATTCCCATTCACTTCCATTATATGACTGACAGACTGCAACGGTTTGAGTTAAAAATCTTCTTTGTGTTCTACTGAAGAAACAAAGTCACCTACATCTTGGATGCCCTGGGGGTAAGCAGATAAACATCAAATTTTCATTATAATTTTTTTGGGTGAACTATCCCTTTAAAAATCTGAATTGACAAACCACTCTTATTATACCTATTGACTTGATTTGATTTCCTAGTATTAACCTTTAATTTTTATATCTGGTGCATTCTAACAGAACATACTCTACTGTCTCTGGTTTTTTACAATTATTACATAAATCTCGCTTTGAGGTTTTGTGTGCAGTTTCTTCGTTTATGCACGCATGATCGAGCTTCAACAGATTGCCAGATTTTGAGTGAAAATACGACTTCATTTCCATCTACTGGCATTGGTATTACAATCCAAAACAGTCCAGTTAAATACTGACAATATAGTGTCGTTTATTTTCGTTGACTAACCCAACTGTTGGGTTAAATTTTGGTTACATTTTTAAATTAGCTTTTTAACCCAACAGTTGGGTTAGTCCATATTTGACCCAACATTGGGTTGAAACAACCCAGCATTTTTTAGAGTGTACCGCATTGAGTTTTTACTCAAAACATTCAAATAAATTTTGAAGACTTTGAGTATTGCACAGGAATCCAATGGACTACATTTATCTGTTTTAGGTGATGAAAACGATGAAAACATCATGTGGTTTTGGAGGGAAATGAGAGTGAGTACCTAAAGTCCAAAAGCTTTTCTACTTTCCAAAAAGGGCGTTACCCAAAAATAAGTAAGTCAAAAGAAATATATAAATAAAAGCAACATTTTTGGAGTTCTAAAGGCCAGCATTCTGGCACAGAATTTTTTTTTAGCTTATGTATTTAGCGTACGAATATGTCTGCACTCATGGTATCAACTGTATTTGCAAACTGAAAGCATTTTGAGTGAATTAATATTGGTTATTGTAGTTTATAGGTAATCTATTGAAGATAATTATGTATTCTTTCAGTTTTATTGTTCTTAATTTAGCATCTTCTAAAAATTAATTTGAACCTTGAAGAAAATTTCATCTGTGATAAAGGATCTGAATTGCTGTACCATGCCAGAACTTGTTAGGAATGAATTCCAGACTGCACTGCACTATTTATTGGCTTAGATTCTGAGAATTATAGGAAGATAAAAAAACAATGATCTGGAAATGCTGCTCCACCCAGTTTGATAAAGGTTCAGTTTATAGATCTTTTGTCTCTATTTACTAATGTGATTGATTTCCATCATTTTTGGAATTTAATAATCACATTTTCTCTTATTGAAAGGTCTGAGGTCAAGCATTGTTTGACCAGGTACTCAGGAATGACTACAGGTCACCAACAGTTCATGAAATGTGATGTCATTTTCTGATGATGTGAGATCAGAGTGTATCAGTGGGTGTTTATTGTGAGTAACATCCCACACACACCCAAGCAAATCGCATCACACACATGTGAGAGACTATTCATAACATTGAAAGCACAGTCACTGTTTGGGTTCCCTTAATTTTCTCTTTCTGTGACACAAAGACGCCCCCAGGCTTGGCTCACACCAAATGTTCGCCTTTGTAATGGCATGACTTTTGTTAGTGTTTTGGGTACAATAAAATGACATCAGACACTCTTAAAAGGCTTTGGATATTTCCAGACAGCATTGCTTCTGAAATATTGCAATGCTGGCTGTACCTTAGTGATTGTTTTTCTGAGTGGCAACCATTGCAACTGACACTGCAAGGTGTCTTGAAATATATTTAGCTCTCCGAGGTGTTGGTGATTTCCCTCTGTGGCGGTGCGCTGTCGGCGAAGTTTCACATAAATGCCGTTGGTAACTGTAAATTGTAGGGCGGACATGCATATGAATGCATGCATACTTTTGTAGGAATGATTTATATTCTTTCCATCCCCATGCACATTGACAGAAGCACATTGGTCTTTATTTAGGGCCACAATGTTGCATCATACAGTGTTGCAACTAGAGTTTTTTTTTCACTAATCCTACACCCACCCAAAGAGAAAGGGAACAAAAGGGGGGAAAAAGGAAAAGAAAAACAGAAACATGCTCTTTGACCACCCCAATTAGCCATTAGTCTGTTTTTTTTTCATAGCTCTGGAGTGCTTCCTCTTTTGAAATTAGCAGAAGTGTGTGTTCCAGCACTGCCCTGACTACAAACACAAGAACACACCTTTAATAATCTGTTTAGTGTTTTAGGATGCAAAGGTTTAATATTGCATTGTTTCATTTCAACTACAAAATGTGCCTCACATCTTCAAGATTTCATGCAAAGAAATTGTGTGGGAATTGCTTGCCTGAAGATTCTGTTTAAACCTGGTTTGCTGGTCTTAATTGATTCCAGCCTATCTGTCCGCTGGTTTTAGATGGTTTTGGGGTTATTTTTCTTTTCTGAAACCAGCTAACCAGCGTAGGCAGCGCAATGACAAAATATGCACAGTTTGAGCAGGAACTGGTATGAAGAAGCAAATACAGTCATTTTTTCTTCGTTCCCGATATATATCCACAGAAGACAATGATTGTCAAAACAGATAACACCTCAAAAACAAGCTGCCCTCTGACACATCTCGTTTTATCACTTATCGTCTTCATGCTCTGTAAGTGAGATGCTCAGATGACCCATTTGATTGTGTTGTATGGATTTCTGGCCCTGCGGACTCATCAGTCAATATTATAAAACAGTGAAAGCCATTTCCAGAAACTAGTGTTAACTCACTTCCCTGCAAATGGGTTTCAAAGAAGTGTGAGTGTATATGTGTGAGAGTTTGATGTATAGAGAGAGAGAGAGAGTGATGTCTGGAGGAAGTGTGGTTGGCCAGCCTGCATGCACTGCATTTAAGTGATGCATTTGAAAAAGGATACACGTACACACATACACAGGCTATATATACTACGCAACGGAAATAATAGACAGAGCATTCATAAATTAGACGTTGGAGAGTAAATGTGATCCACATGACCTAACACAGTGACCTACTGATTAAAAAATAATGCAAAATAGAGAAATGGTGTACTATACACATAGTTCAAAACAGACAATTTGGTGAAATAGTGCACTCTAAAAAATGCTGGGTTAAATACAACTCAGTGCTGGGTAAAATAGGGACAAACTCAGCAATTGGGTTGTTTTGAATCAGAGGTTGAGGTATACCAGAGGTGCGGTGCATAAACATTTAATCAAACCGCTGGGTCAAAACAGCCCAATTGCTAGGTTTGTCCCTATTTTACCCAGCATTTTTTAGAGTGTGGTATTGTTATTATTTTCTCTTTGGTTATGCAGAAGTGGTTTCAATTTCTACCATTTTGAGTCTTAACAAAATGGATTTTCCATTTTAATTGTCCTTTCAAATTTGTCCAATCTTCATCAAAATTAGCACAGATGACAACGCCACCTAGTGGTCAAAATAATCACAAAAACAGGCAATACTTCAGAATGTTTTGGCCTAAAATTAAGGTCCCATATTCCTTTGGTTGTGCTAAGTTAAACCATGCCAAATTTGTCAAGATTTACCATATTACCCCATACTGCCAAGTTTATATTCTCTACTCCTTCTAGGAGAAACATTTGTTCGATCTTCACAAAAATCACATTTTTGATTTTCAGCTCCATTCTCCCATGAATCTCCAGCTAAATTCATGGTACTGTGTATGTCTCGAATGCAAACATAGTATCATATAGCCTATGTTACGTATACGCTTTAGTTCCTTGAATCTGAACAAGCCTTATTTCCCTGCAATGACAAATCAAAACATGCAAAAAATAACACATGCGTATGAAACTACAATAAATATTCACCGTTTCCAGAGAATGATTTCACTGAGAAGCCGATGTGATATCAGAAGCATTTAGGTGATCAGTAGTCAGTACTGGTCTCATGTGTTACTCATCATTATGTGTCAGAATTACTGTGCTGTGCATCTGTTAATAAAGCAGCCGTCGTCTGTTCGTATGTGTTTCCCTGAGAGAGTTCTGTGGTAATACTGGTGTGACCCAGCGGTGTGTTTGCAGATGCTCTAGTCATCTCAGTGTGGTCTGGTCGCCCAGTTTATGTTCCAGCAATGCATCTTCCCATAACCTGTCCTACATGTGGGTGATTCTTGCGAAACATACACAGGTTGTGTTAAAAAAATTGCATGAAGAAAATTAAGCCCCTTTAGGGTTCTATGTTTATTGATTATTGATTATTTTAGTCAGCATAAATTAAGGCATTACAACAAATACAACTTTGCAACTTATATAATATAGCACTGTTTTATTTCACATTACTTTAATGAGAACAAGATTTTTGCATTACGGTAATGCGAATTTGGGATGTGCTTATTGACAAAATTTTCTGGTTAAAAACGGCCTTAACACTTTCTTGTCTGGTTTTGTGAGATTCACTCCAGCACGTACACACAGAATACCATGTAATCAGATGAGTCTATTTTACTCACCCTGTGAATTTCCTGATATTCACGCACACACATACTCGTACTCTCCATCTGTTTGTGAGTGTGAACAACAAGAAAAACGCAGTGTCACCTGTGGTTATGTTAATGCATGCGTGTGTGGGTTTTGTCGAGAAACTGAAAGCGCCGTTCTTTGTGTGTGAACCGGCCTGGCTGCTGCTCTTCCACGGCTAATGTCTGAAGCTGTCAGAAGTCTTGATAAACATCAGGGTGTGAGCATCAAATCTGCTGTGCTTTCTACAACTTAATAATTTCTGATTTCTCAGTAGCCCTCTCTGGACCTAGATTCCTTACTCTATGCACATGTTAGAAACGTAATGTGTGACAAGAAATTCGCTCTGCTCTTTTTTTTTTTTTTTGGACTACTTTTTTGCTTTTGTTTGCACTGCGTCAGGTTTCAATTCTTCGGTTATCGCTTGTGCAACCAGTAATAAGTACTTCACCGCGACAGAGTTTACGTCAGGTTATGAAAAGCGCATTGCAAGTTGAATAGATTACGATTTAAATCAAATAACAAATACGTGGTGCTGTATTGCAACATTTGATTACATCTCCCAGAGGAACAATGGTTATTTTTTTAAGAGATAGCTGTATCTAAAATTCAAAAGGATAGGATATCTGACTGTTTTTGCTTATAAAAGTCATCAAGTTCCAAAGCAAATTGGACTCCATTGACTTTATGGATAAAAAAAGAAACATTGACACAGTGTTTCAAAATATCTGATATCAAAATATTACAAAATCACAGAGCATTAGAACAACATTTGGGTGAGAAAACAATGATCAAATTTCCTTTTTTTAAACTTCAAAATGTCTGGGCTTAAAATGATGGTCCCATATTCTTTTGGTTAAAGTTAAGTAGCCAATTTGTCAAAAAATCACCATGTCACCTCCTGTTCCTCCCTCAATTGTGGTCGATTTTCACAAAAATTGGCACAGATGATCGTCAGAACATGTCTCACAAAAATTACCAAAGAGATTTTTAATTTTCAACCCCTTTTCCAATAAATGGAAAACAAATATTGGTATTGTGTCCATGGATTCATTATGACCAAATTTGGCTTGTTTGGGAACTTATCAGGTATTACTTATCGGTCATTGTTGACCAAAGAGATGTGGATAACTCAGATAATTTGATCTTGAGAAATTTGATGTGAAATGTTTGAGTTTGATTGCAGACTTTTAGATTTTTTCCAGGCTTCTAGGCTTTTGATTGCAGACTTCTGTATATTGTCAAATATAAGAATAATTGGAGACTTTACTGAGATACCTTTGAATCTTCTGAAACTAATTTGTGATTTATTATTCATATATTTATTCATTTATTTACTTAGGAGGTATATTTAAAAAGGAAAGTAAGGGGTTTAAGCAAAAGTCTTCATTTAATCTCATTGCTGTCTCATATAGACACTTCAAGGACATTCAAAAGATTTTTATATTATAAAGTGTTTCCTTCGTGGTTAATTGTGTAATCTAACTCATGTAACCCTGAGAGAGTTATATATAAGCCAGCTAAACTGTTTGGTTATGCCTGAATGTCCCTTTTCACACCACAAACGATGACTAAATATGTCAATCTGTCTTGCATATTCGGATGAGGAGCTGCAGAAGCAGGTGTGGCTCATCAGGGCGTGTGGTGTGTGGTGGTCTCGTGAGAGAGGTGGCAATTCTCAGAGTGAGAAAGAGAGAAGAAAGCGCTGAGAGCTTTTAGTCAATCAGACCACAGGACACTCAAAACTGTCCGGTACTCAAACGGTTAAACAGCTCTTTTTGTATCGCTCTCCCTGCTCACACTGTATAGTCAGTTCATTCACCTTATAAGGAATCTGTCTGCTTTTACAGTAAGAATAAGAAAGACAGACAAATGTGTGTTCTTATATACTGGAATTGTTGTTGTGGTGCCAGGTTTAGGCTAAAGGTGAGAAAATTGTAGGTGTGTTTGAGAGTGTGATCTCTTGAGTTTCTCAAATCCATCAGGGTAGCTTCTTCATCAGAGTGTATCTTCTAAGCAAGAAGTCCACAAAATGACAGGTTTAGGGGTGAAAGGTATCATCTCTGCATCACTACTGTCATCAACTGGAATTGCAAAAGTAGTTATTGCTTTCAACAGCCGAAATAAAAGAGGTGTGATTTAAAATTTCGCATTTTGTGAGTGGCTGTGCTTTAAATAAAATGTTATAATCATAATGTCAAGTGGATGAGAGGATTTGAAGAAGTACTGGACAGCTATCACTGCCTGATAAGGGCAGCTCAATGCCTGCTTTAAATGCCCTTCTAAATGACTAACAGTGAAAACACGATTAAATTTAGAAATGATAATCAAAAAAAAAAAACAAAAAAAAAACTAATCCAGGACATATACTTTAATAAAGAGTAATTGAAATAGTTACACTACTTATTACATTTTAAATAAGGTAAGGTGTAATCTTTAACCTTTGTGAATGTAAAATTACATTTACAAAGTAACTTTCCCAACACTATGTGTGTGTGAATACATGTTGGATTATAAAACTGGATGTTGGATTATAAATGTTGGATGTTGGATTATAAAACTAAATGGATTCAATTTTGATTTCATCTTGGCTTAAGGTAATAATGGTCACTACAGCTTTAAACATTTTGCTTCAGTGTCATTGATGTAACATTCCAATTCAAAGTGAAGTATCAGTGACATGTAGCTTCATGTAGGATGGACCAGATGCACACATGAGATACTAACGCACCCTTCAGAGTCCTCACTGAAGTGCTCTGTCGTTCAGAGAGAGTGGGATACAGTGACGCTCACTTTCAGTGGAATCCGCCCTCTATTCCTCTGCTAATAAAACCGGCCAAACATCTGTCTTGTTAATCTGCATCAGCAGGGCCAGCCTTAACAAGCTGTAACAAGCACCTGCGTAATTGCCCAATTATAATCAGTCCGTCTCTGTGCAGTGGTCATCGTCACCATGGCAACGGGAGATGAGCAAGGTCTGTGGCCATCGCCAGTGAAGCAATTGTCCAAAAATTCACATGCTGAACCGCCAGAAGCGCTTGAATTAGATACTATTAGTTGTTATATTAGTATTAATGTTAGAATCTCAAATTGTTTGCTGCTAAATGCAGACCTTTGACCATTTATATTAATGTGCTCGGTTTCCGAATAATTAAAGGAGACCTATTATGCCCTTTATTTACAATGTAATATAAGTCTCAGTTGTCCTCCAGAATGTGTCTGTGAAGTGTCAACTCAAAACACCCCACAGATCATTACATAATTTTGAAAATGCCTATTTTGAATGGAAACAGAAACACGCTGTTTTTCGCGCCTGTCTCTTTAAATTCAAATGAGCTGCTGATCCCTGTCCCCTTTTCCAGAATAGGACTGTGCCTTTACAGCTCATTCCTCAGATACTCTGCTAAAAAACATGTTTGGTTTTGATTATCATGTCTATCGCGCTGAAAACCATATTAGGTTTATGCGTTATAAACCATATTAGTTTAAACTTCTGATAAAGGGTTTTCTGAGCGCACACATCCGAAGCAAACGCACAGAAAGCGGCTGTCAAATGGCATGCGAGTACTAAACTAATCTCTTTCATATTTTATTCCACTTAAACTGTCAAATACACACAAGGTTATGTTAAAAACACACATGAGTTACAAAAGCAGTTGGTTATGTCTGTGAAGGTAAATAGCTGGGAAAGAAATCATGTTTATATTAGATCTGTGTGGCAGCAGTGTAATATACAGTAAATAAATCAATAAAATCCACGCTCTCTTGTCTCCTCTGCGGCTGGGACTCTAAACAGTGTTCTGTTTAGCATTCTGTTAGCATGCTGTGCTTGAACTTTTCCGTTGTCACTTGCGAAAACACAATGGCACCGCCGTGTGTGGAAACGTGCAGATTAAGGGGCGGGAATATTATAATAAGATCTCCTTACGTCACGTGCAGAGATCTGAGTGGCTAGTTTTTTTTTCACAAGCTTGCAGAGAAAGGCTTACCAAAAAATTACTGGGTTAATCTTTTTCACATTTCCTGGGTTGGTTGAGGTGATGCATTGTTTCCGGGGAGCTGTGCTGATTATAGCACTCAAACACGGAAAAGGTCATGACATGTCACCTTTAAGAGAAATGATTGAGCGCATTGAGGAGAAACTTCTTCATTTCTTAATTTAAACTATCAAAGTTTGTCAGGTCAAATCTTTTTTTTATTTAATGATTTGTTTATTTTAATTTTCTTAGATTTTTATTATTTTATTGTATTATTTAGATAATAAGTTGAGCTAGGAGGTGAGTGATAAAGTGTATGTTGAGGTTGTGTTAAATGTGATATTGTCATAAAATAGTTATCTTATTAAATATGGCTATTATTATTATAGATTATATGTATTGTTATAAAAAGTTATGAGTCTTACATTTTCTTTGATTTGATCTCATGTTAATTCACTTGTATGTGTGTGTAGACACTTGTGATGACAGTAGATCAAAAGAAAATGTATCATTAATCAGATAATGAAAGTGACGTGCAGACTGACGTTGATATTTGAGAAAAATCTATGTCCGTGTTTTTCTTGTGCAGTATTTTTAAGGATGTTGACGCACATCTGTTCTCCTTCAAAGGTGCACAGGTATATGAATACATATGTTTTCTTTCCATCAGATCATCAGTCATGGAAACAATGATCTCAATATGTTTTCTTCAATATATTCTCTGAAAAGACCACAGTTCCCAATAATTGCACAGCAGATGTGTGAACTTTGCACATTTGGCTCACTGTTTCAACAGGTGAGAGTTTTTTTTATTGTGGTTATTGACGTCAATAGAGAACGAGAGATGAGTTAAGCAATCCGTGAATCAGACAGCTTCCTTCTCCAGCACTTCTGTCAACATTTTCTATACAGATTGACATTGCTTGCACTCATGGGGAAACCAGAGGTGATTTTGCGCTGTATATAGCCATATACTTTGTATAGTTTGCGTTAGAAGGAGGAAAGGGAAGAAACAAAGTAATTGTTAATTAAAACAATGGGCTTTTAGTTGGAATTCTTCTTAGCCTCATATCATTTGGAACAATAAAACATCCTGGAAAGAAATGGTTCTACTTGAAATCTTTTATCATGATGATTTCTCATTATATTTCCATTCATGGCTTCTGGGAATCTGCTTCTGTCCTGTCTTCCTAAAAATATACTTCCTGCCACTTGTTGTGGCACTCAACTCAATTCATTTCTAAGAAGCATGCTCTTTATGTGCCTTGTAGGTATAGGTTCAGCAGGAGCATAGGTACTTCAAAACAGTTCTCCATTTCCTTAGATCTTTTGCTAAGTGCTTTGATGAAACTCACTCATCTTTGCCTGCATGGATTCCAGTCGCACCGTATTGCGTTTCAAGCCTGATATTGGTTGTCGTGTCATTTGTGGAAGAGAAATGCTCTGTAGACTGTGCAGAAATGGTTCTAACTGTTTCCTTTGTGTACCGACGACTGTGTTTCACTTCCTTTTTCTTTGTGGCGAAGGCCAGAAGAGAGAGAGAATGCCTTTTGCATTCCTCAGAAACACTTCCCAAATCAACGCTCAAAAGAGGCTCTTGAAATATGTGTCAGAGAAAAGGGAAGGAATAACTAACTGACCAAATGGTGCGATGCACACTCTGTAGTATATAGTATGAATACTGCGCACAGTGTACGCTAGCCTATATTTCTGTATGCATGAAATACCATTCATTTTCCAAAATATGCTGTATCCCACAATGCTATGATCTTCCCCCCCCCCCCCAAAAAAAAAAAAAAAACAGGCGTTATGACATTATCCATTCATTTTATGGACGTTTTACTATTAAACACAATGCAATGCAGTGCAAAATTCATAATACAGGTAAAACACCTGTGAAAAATCAACACGGAGAACACCCTTATAGTAATACAGTACACTGTGCCCTATTTTGGATCTTTGTACGTGCAAATAAGAGGAACAAGAATAATATCAGTTGGTCATTATTGACATAATTATTGATCGTGAGAGAACCAGATTATGATATTTTTTACACTCAAATCGAATAAAATTGGTGAAATAATATTTACAAACTAATTAAAGGGTTAGTTCACCCAGAAATTAAAATTCTGTTATTAATTACTCTCATTTGTTCCAAACCCGTAAGACCTTCGTTCAATTTCGGAACACAAATTAAGATATTTTGATTAAATCCAAGAGCTTTCTGACCCTCCATAGGGTCAACTACTATGTTCAAGGCCCAGAAAGGTAGTAAGACATTGTTAAAATAGTCCATGTGGCATCAGTGGTTCAACCTTAATTTTATGAAGCTAGGAGAATACTTTTTGTGCGCAAAAGAAAAAAAATAAATTCATAATATCATTATTTTTGTTTTCTTTGCGCACACAAAAAAGTCAGATTTTCATTGTGGTGTGACACTATCCCTTTAAGCATGCAACATGATGAGGTCATGTGGTAATGATGTAATTTGAAACTTTATCAATGCATAATGTAAACTATTTCTTTAAAGTCGCGATGAATACAACAGCAACAGATCTTTTTTTTCGTATTGTGATGTACATTGGAGTGAAAAAGTGTAGGGCAGGACTTGGTTCTATGAGCTGGTTGTTGATTGGATGTTAAGATGTGGGCGTGGTACACAAAAGTGGATGAAGATGAATTTAAGCTTGCCAATATGGATTTTAAAGGGGTCAATGATGTTGCTAAAAAAACATTATTTTATTTGGTGTAATGAAATGTGTTATGCGGTTTAAGGTTCAAAAAACACATTATTTTCCAATAATGTACATTATGTTTCTCCTCTATGCCCTGCCTTTCAAAAATGCATCGATTTTTACAAAGCTCATAGGTCTGAAAAAGCGAGGTGTGCTGTGATTGGACAACTATCCAGTGCGTTGTGATTGGCCGAATACCTCAAGCGTGTGACGGAAATGTTACGCCCCTCACCATATTGTGATGCTTGTGGCAACCACATGTGACGACCCGGGCTGGACTCTGCTTCGTCCACAATGAAAGCCGATCCGGCGATCCACAGCAAAATTGTAGTATTTCCTCAGCGACCAGCACGGATCAGCTCTAGCATGACGAAGTGATATCGTCCTCTTTTGAAAGACCAAACAAACTAGTTTCGCTTTCACAACGAAACACACAGCTCTTCACGACATGACGACGGCAACAATACTAAAGAGAGAATAAAAGTTACGCCTTCTTTCTTCGCGTGAACATTTGGGCGGCGTTATGCAAATCTTCCCACATAGTGACGTAGGTATGTGGGGGCGTGTTAGAACGAGCCATTTTAGGTAGGTGTGGTTGACTCTTAACTTTATAAAGAATATCTCTTTGGATATTGGAATTTGAGACTTTAGTCTTTGCAACATTAAAGATCTTCTTTATGCACCAAGAGCTTAACGTCCAAGGAAAGGAAAACTGAATGAAATAGGCATCATATGACCCCCTTTAAGTGGAATAAATGATTGGAGAGGTCCTGCATATACGTCACCTGAGAGAAATCTGTCACTGTCACCAGAAGGTCCACTTGACATTTTGATGAAAAATTTCAAGGTCAAAACATTTATTGTAACATGTATTGTTCACAATTCATGCATTTAGAAAATACATGGGGGTGAATTTTCATTTCATACTTCTCCAAAGGAAAATTTAAGTTAGTATACAGTATATGTGCATTACTCAGTAAACCGTATACTAGGGTTCTAATTCAAACACCGCCTGTGTCTTCATGTTGCTGTGGTTACCGGCAGAAGGCCAGTGAACATGAGCTTAGGGATTGTGATTTAATAAAAGAAAAAAAAACTAAATTAAGGAGGAAATTTCAGAAATAATACAAACAAGCTCAAGATTCTCTGCCGTCACATTGAGGTGTACAAACAATCCCCACACTAACTCCTGGCAGATCAGAAGTGTATGGAAGAGGGTGCGTATTCAATCGTGCACACGCGTGTCTGGGAATAGGCTCTCTGACGCACTGGCTCCCGAACACCAGCTGTAGAGCCTTGGCAACGTGATGCTGCGCTCCAGATCTCTTCTTCCTTCGCATGCTTCAATTGATTTATGGGGTACATCATTTTATTCTTTTTTAGTTCATGCTTTCATTTTTTTCCCCTCAGCATCAGGCAATCTTGTCTGGAAATCAGCATTTCCTAAATATAATGTGGAAAAGTCCAAAGGCAGTGTAGTGTTGAAAATGCTTTCCACTGCTTTATGAAGCTCCGCCCAGAAAGGTTTTTATCACTGGGCTCTCACAAAATATATGCCAGTGATTGGCTTCCCGAAACCCACACTGTCTCCAACATTTGGTGTCCCCTCCCTCAATATGTGCTTTCTGTTTCGGTGTAATAAACAATATCTGATAAGGCACTTCCACCCAAACTCCCGCCATATGTGAGAGTTAATACATTTCCACGGGAATTTACATACATCAAGTAACTCCTCATTCGATATAAAAAATTACCTTCTTTTTCCCATTTTTCTTTAATGTATTCTGTAGAGTGAGTTTTTTTTACCCTGAGACCTTTATCAAATTTAGAAATGACACCCTTATTTAAATCCCCTTAACATCAGGCTTTTATTCAGTAAATGCAGCAGTCTGTCTCGAAACAAAGCACCATAAGCCGATTGAGCCAGTTGGACACATATAAATATACTGCAATAGCTGTGAAGCTTGTAAACTTCCTTTTCAGAATAATGAATCAGAACATGATTCAGTTCTTGCCTTGAACAAAAGAGGAAAAATTAATTATTTTATTTTATTTTTTTATGTCAAAGTTTGTCAGGTCTTGCCATGTTTAGTTTGAGGTACTTTGTGAATCTGTAGGTATTTATTTTATTATTTTATTTTATTATATACTTTATTGTATTTGTATTTTAATATTTATTAATATCAGTGGACTTATTGCACTCGTGGTTTTACATTTTATTTATTTTATTTTAGTCATTATCAGGTGCTTAGGGCACTTGAGTATTAATTTAATTAAGTTTTATTTTAGTTTATTTAAGTTGATTTAATTTATTTAATTCTAGTTAAGGGTAATTTAATTTTATTTATTTTATTTAAGTTTATTGATGTAAATTTAAGTTAATGTAATTTAATTTATCAATTTATTTTATTTATTGATTTATTTTATTTTATTTTATTTATTCAACCAAAAGTGACTTCTTGCACACGCGAAGTAAACATTTTATTTTATTTGACTTTTTTATTTATTTTATTTATACTTAAAATCAGTACATCCCCCCCCCCCCCCCCCCCCCGTGATATATTGCTCAGTTTCCATTAGTCCTCACCTTACAACCCCTTACCCCAAAGGAAGCAAAACATGACGCAATTTACAAACCACCAGATGTGAGTGAGAGGCGGATGTTATAAACGTTCCCGTGGTTATTGTTTGTTTTGCTTATTGCCACTGGAAACAGACGCTTTATGAGCCTCCCGATTTACAACAGGAAATAGACCCATGCGATGGCGTGATGACCTCATCTGATCACGAATCATGGGTTCAGTACAGAACTGACTGAGTGTTGCTTCTTTCGTTTTTTATAGCAAACATTTAAAGCAGCATGAGCTGGTTAGTGATTAGATCCCCCAGCGTCAAAAGACAACTAGCGCAGGGTAACCAACTTATCTACCCGTGAAGGTAGGGGGAGAGCGGTGCAGTGCTTGCTCTGTTGTAAATGTTCAGCTGGAAGCCCAAACTATCCAAATTCCTTTACTCCCACACAGGTGAGACGAGGGGCAGGGGGTGGGGGGGCGGGCGGCCGGCGCCCGGGCCGGGGGCGGGGGGGGGCGGGTTGCGGGTGAGTGGATTCAACCCCCCCCTCTCCTACAACCCAGCTTCTCCCTTGAACGCCCACACCACCTCGAAAATCATCTTTAAAACGTTAAGGACGGACATAGTGCCGTGTCGCAGGATTTGGCCTGTGCAGCCTCGGGGTTTCCCAGTCAGAGAATTCATTTTTTTTTATGTCTGTTTTTGTTTATGCTGTCTGTGCGGCTTTCATCAGTTCAAAGACTGTCTGAATATTTGTGCATATAAAAGAAACACTCTCCTGTTTCAGTCTGCGAATGTATGTGAGTCGCACTGAGTCACTGGCCTTCCCCAGAGCTGGAATGCTTAGTCCGTTCATGTGTATTTGCATTTTAGCCTCCCAAATAAAACCCAGAGCATTACATGTATGTGTGTCTTTGAATTTGTGCGTGTCTATATGAGAAAGAAAGGGAGAATATGGCACATTTCGCAAAGCATTAAAAAAATTTGTGTGCATTGTTTTTTTTTGTAAAATCATAAGCACAGATGTTTTGGTATGTTTGATAAATAATTATATAAAATATAATTAGTTACTTTTACTTTAGGTCTGCATTTCTCACTAAAATACTGTTCTTTGTCTTCTCAACTGAATCCAATAATTAAAAGGAAAAATAAAACGCAATTAAAATGACTTAAAATTAAATATATGAAGAAATGGCATATTTAATATTTGTAACATCAATTTTATTCATGTCATACTGAAATGTATCATTACTTGTAATAAAATATAATGTAAAAATAAACATATTGTGTGTATATATACATATATATATAAACTGTATACTATACGAGTATTAGCATCACTTTGAAACTATAAAAATGCAAAATACAATAAAACTACAATACTGAAAAAATATCTTTTTGAAGTTGACTAGATGTAGTTTTCCAAAAAAATTAAAAATAAAATGTTTTTTTTAGAATTTTATTTTTTTTAATTTTTTTTGGCTTTATGTGTTGTTTATATGTAGTTTAGTTATTTATTTATTTTTTCTATTTTTCACTTGTTTCTCGGTATGAATATAGCTGAGGTAGCAATCAGTCTTTCTTTCTGTTGGTATGTCCTTCATTTTTTTTTTTTGTCTTTAGCTCATCTTTGTCTCACTGATGAGACAGAAGAGCGATGTGGTGGGTGTGTTTTTATGTAAACATGTCTTAACTAATACATTCTGCTCTTTATGAAGAGACACTGAAATATGTGTTCAATCCCAAATACAATCACATGTGGCCAATTTAGTGACTCATCACTAGCTGTAGACCCTTTAATCATGAGAAGATCTTCATCAGGCTGCGGGGGTCTGAGAGTATCAGGGTGTCAGATTTTGGAAAATAGAGCCATGTGTGTGAGTGACTCAGGAATGTGTTGGCGTTGGAAAAATGTGTGGAAAAAAATAAGTCTGATTGGATGCTGAGGTGTAAATTGTTTCCAATCAAACCATTTGGGAGGCCTGCCAAAAAACAGCATTGAGAGCAAACAAGATGTGTGTTTACTCAAGACACAGTTCAGCCCGCTGATTTTGCCGAGAGCTTTTGGGAAAGAGAGTGGAACATCTGATGACTTCTGGAGATGTCAAGGGGATTTAAAGCATGTGGGTATTTTGAAAGCTTTTTCGTGTTCAGTGCATCTGATGGAGCTTTAAAGCTCATGTTTTGAGACTGTCTTTATTCTTGAGATCCTTAGGAACCCTGTGATGTGTGTTTAAAAATATAACACTAATCAAATGAATGTTACTTTCCCTTGACATTATCTTAATATGTTCCTCTGAGATTGGCCCTCAAGATCCAGTAAGATAACATTTTTAATGGAGCATCCTGTAGATGTAGATGAGTTTTTCTTCATCAGAACATATTTGGAGAAATGTAGCGTTGCATTACTTGTTCACCAATAGATGCTCTGCAGTGAATGGGTGCCGTCAGAATGAGAGTCCAGACAGCTGATAAAAACACCACAATAATCCACAAGTAATCCACACAATTTATGTCCATCAGTTAATGTCTTGTGAAGCAAAGAGCTGCATGTTAATAAGAAACGAATCAGCTATTAAGACATTTTCAACTTTAAACTGTTGTTTCTGGTCAAAATATAAGTCCATAATCCATAATAACACTTCCACCAGTGAAAAAGTCCATCCCCTGTTGTTGTCCTCTCACATCAAAATCCACCCACATATTTATTTAGAACAGTTCTGGATTGTTTTTGCTTTAAAACGCTGCTTGATCTGTGCATATTTCTCTCCTGATTCAGACAAGGTTATTTTTTTCACTGGAGAAAGCAACAGTTTGAAGTTAAAAACACCTTAATCCTTTAACTGTCACCCCCATTTTTGAACATAGGCGGAAAAGTGCACTATCCAAACTTAAATTGTTATCATTCATGAACAAATACATTTTGTAATACGATTTTGAAGTACCATTTCCATGGTAATGCAATGTCCGATTATAAAATGGTTTTCATAGGATGATTCGACGGCACCTATTCACTGCAGAGGGTCCATTGGTGAGCAAGTGATGTTATGCTACATTTATCCAAATCTGATTAAGAAACAAACTTCTCTACATCTTGGATGGCCTGAGGGACAATATATTTTCAGCAAATTATTTTTGGGTGAACACTTCCTTTAACAAACACGGGTTTGAGAGCGACCTCTGTGTGCTCCTTCTAAAGACATGGTAAAGTCGACTTAAGACTCATCCCTCCATAATTTATCCTTGAGACTGGGAGACAAACCGACAGTGACAGTGAGCAATTGTTTGTAGCACAGTCGTGCCATGTTTGTGACCAACAATGTGCCTACAGCATCTGACAAGCACTGGCAATACGCCTTATAGAGAATGACAGACAGCACAAAAAAACCTCAGACTCTTCACTACGTCAGTCTGCGTGTCACCACCACCTCCTTAATGAAGGGTACATAGCAATTCTGACAGCATGCTGGGTGATGTTTACAACCTTTAAAATGGTCATTTCTTCCATCGTTTTGTTAACCCTTGTAATTACTTCTAACCAGTTGGATACTATTGTCTTGTTGGAACTTGCAATTTTAGTCTCTGGGGAGCCTGTGGTGGAAAACTAGTAGATTTTATTTTTCCCAAACTGAGGATGTAGTCTAAAAAAATCTTTCCTCTATTTTCTGTGTGCTTTAAATTTAGCTGTCACCTCGGTCAGCCTGAAGTAGATGAACTATTCAGATATGGTGAGATCACGTTTTTCAAAATTGAACGACATTGAGCTCGATGCTGTGTTACAGAAAAAAAAATCAAGGATGCCTTGAATTGAAAAGTGACAGTGGAGACATTTATAATGTTATGAAAGATTTCTTTTTCATTGAAGTTTCCGTTCATCAAAGAATCCTGGGGGGAAAAAAAATCACATTTTCACAAAAATGTTAAGCAGCGATAATGTTTTAAATATTAATAAACCGACATGTCCCTGAGCAGCAAATCAGCATATTGAAATGGTTTCTGAAGGATCATGTTACACTGAAGACGGGAGTAATGATGCTGAAAATTCCGCTTTGCATAAACAGTCAATAGAAAACAAATTCTTTAAATTGTAAAAATAATTGTAAAAAAATAATTGTTTTACTGTATTGATTACATAAATGCAGCCTTGGTGAGCTTAAAGAGAATGCTTCAAACAACATTTAACCAGCTGACTGACCCAACAAACACACACACACGACATGGTGATACATCAAATGAATGAAAAATGGCACCCACAGACGCATTTCATAAATAATTTTAGACAATATTTTGGTGTTTTGAATTTTAAAGCAATATACTATTATTGTAATTTTGTATTAATTGATAAGAGGCACTTCATTATGTTTGATATTTTATTATTTTGATTACTGAAACTTGTAAACAGGGTATTAACGTAGACAATGAATGCAATGTTTTCTTAGATGAGCTTAATTTGCATGTCGAGAAAATGCATGCACTGTAGAGAAACAATGCGAGACACCATGCAATAGCCAAAGATGACTGTTTGATGCATGTAAAACAAAAATTTAAAAATACGTCTTATTTCAATGGCACCCTTTAGTTTTGTTTTTTTCTAAGAATACATATTCAGGGTTGACTCCATATTTAATGGTTCACAAATGAAAGCAAGGCTGTGAGGGACACGTATAGTCTGTTTAATGTGTTGTACTGTTATGTTGCTGCCTGGGTGCTATATGTCTAACAGATTATATGTGTGTCCCTCACAACCTTGTTTCCATTCGCTTAAATGATACGGCGTCTTCCCTGATTGAGGTCCTTGAAGGCTTGGCGCGTTTGGCTCGAGCAGTAATTTACAGCAGTAAAGTTAGTTTGCCGATGTTGTGACTCAGTCATTTTCGCAATCCCCACCACCTCTGTCTCAATAGTTTTGACGGGAACCAGGCGTGTTTTTGGCTTTTTTTTGGCTATATGAAGAGCTGAGCTGGGTCAGCCAGTTTGGTAAATGTTTGTGTGTGTGAATGTGTGTTAACTGTCTCTGGGACCGTGTCTAATTATCACTGCTGGCCTGTAGAGAACACAGTGGCATTTTGTTCCTTGGTGTCTTTTGGGATTTACGTGTAAAGTAATATGTCGTCAAGATGGAAAAATAAGAGCGTATCGCAGTATTTTGAAAGTTTTTAGATCTATTTCCTTTTGTTTATATTATTCATTGCATGCATTACTTTTCAAGGCAGCTGCTTCTTTACCTTGTGACTAACAGTTTAAGTAGGTGACATTCAGTAAATAGCTTATTAGTGTTGTTTGCATCAAGGCAAGAGTCATAATTATTATTGCTCATGCTTAGGGTTGGGGATTAGAACAGTATTAAACTTCAATGCATAATTTGCATTGCACTGTTTGTGCTACACCCTTAAAAAAATAAGGGTTCTCTGTTGGGTTTGATGGTTTCATGAAGAACCTTTAACATCCATGGAATCTTTCCACTGCAAAAAAGGTTCTTTAAAATGGTTCTTCTGTAAAAATATTTTAAAAATCTAGTTAGTGAATGTAAAAATCGTATAAACTGTTTTATGAAGGCAATTCTGCAGTGAAGTACCAGTACAAACGCAAGCACAAATATGGTGACAGAAGTCTCACATCAAGCATCACCGTAAAACCAGAAAGTGATAATAGGAACACAATAATCACACTTTTCTAGTCACATTGAATCAGAGGAAGTGGGTGTTAGTTAGTTTTTGTTTTCTTGGTGAAAAGGTAAAGGGATTATAGGTATGGCAGCGTTTTATGCTGCCATAATTTCTGGGGCAGTGTGGTGATTATGATGACGATTATTAATTATAGACGATAATCATCAGTGATTCCTGCAGCTTATAGATGGTGCCTTATGTTTATTAATAATTATGCTTACAACTGTTCTGGGTGGTTGCTAGGGTGTTTTGGGGAATTATGGTGGTTGACTAGTAGTTTAAGTTGATTACTAATGCAAAACAGTCCATCCCTAAGTAGTATTTAGGGAAAAATGTATTTGACTTTTTTTAATAAATAGAAATGTGATTTAATAAAGAAAGAAAAATGAAATAATTAATATTAATTATACATAATAAAAATGTTAAATAATGTTGATATGATTATTATTATTAAAATATTAATCAAAACAAAAAATATTGCTATTTCACTTAAAAATAAAAACGTGTAATAAAAAATTATTATTATTAGTAATAAACAATAACAAAATAAGAAAGATTACATTGTCCAATTAAATAAAAATCTATAATTTAATTTTCATTACAGTGTTACTCTAACATTACAGTATTATTTTTGACTTGGTTTAATGCTGCTGCAATTTGCAAACAGTCTTTATAAATATGACTAATAATAGTAATAACAATAATAGTTTTTTTTACTCTAAAATAAAAAAAATTGCATTTACGAACAATAATAATTACAGTACTGAATTTTAATTTAGTTTTTATTTTATTTTACAGTACTATAAAATTATAATATAAAAATGTAGTACTGTATCTAATTTCTTCAGCCTTTGCGATTTAATAATCATGCTAAGCCATATTGTAATTTCAGTTTTATTTTGTCTCTAGATATGGACTCGGGACCCTTCTACATAGTAAATGTTTTGTTTTTTTCGCTTCTTTTATCATCTCTAAAATTGTAGTCAAAATTGCATGTCAATTGCTTTAAAAAACAATATAACACCTCTGTTCAACAAGACTTGTGATTGCACACAAGCTCTTAATACTGAGGCTTTGGAGTTTGTTTAAATCTTTAATCCTAAGCATGAGCAATAGCAATAGTGAAGATTTCCTCAGCAAACGTCACTAATTACATTTGCAGTCAGAAAGTAGATGACCTCTGGATCATCTCTCGGATGTGTTTGTGATCCCTCGCTGCCTTTCCTTAAGTATGGATTTCTCACCTCCTCTCGGGCCAGACAGTGGCATTTTCAGCATGGATATTTCCTCCCTCCTCCTAAGGAATGGTTTATGTTGTGTCTTAGATGGGGTTTTTCCAGTCTAGAAAGGCTATTTTGGACAGACAAAAAGAGTGGTGTGGGTGGGATCGCTGAAGAGCAGCACCCACGCGCACGCCCTAGGGAGGTGAGGAAACAACTTTAGGACGTGAACCAACATGGGTGAGACATTACGGAGTGTGCAAAAATAGACACGTTTCCATTCCACCTCAAGGTGCCCTCAGGGCGGAAATTACCAGATAGATTATCCAAGGACAACACCAGATGAAACAATACAGCAGAGAATGGGAGGATAATAAATCAGACGGATTAATACCGGCTCAGTCTTTTTGTCATACATCTATTTTGCCGGTTGACTCTAATGGAAAAAAAATAAAAATAGCAGTGTTTATTTTAGGCTCTTTTTTTGAAACATAATATTACATTTATTAAGAAAATACTACCTGAAACCTCCCAGAACTCAGCCTCCCCAATTAAAAAATATAATTTATCAAAACTAAGATGCCAAATTGGCCAAATCTTCAGAATCCATACAATTACGAGGAATAGACCCAAATTCAAGTCTTTATTCAATCATCTTCATCTCCATCATTAGCAGTGACAATAAAAGTCAAAACACGCGCTTGTTACAAAAATGACCAAAATTGTCAAGAAGCATTATGGCAGTGAAATAAAATGCTCACACAGCAAAATCCCCGGTGTCAAATTAACACTGCTCGGAGTATATATGGTCCCACTCTAAAAGAGTGTTAAAGTAACACTGAAGCATTGTTAAAGTTAATGAGGTAATTAAGAGATTCATTGAGTGATGATTGACCATTATTGCGAGGTTAACGAGCATAATCCGCAAAGAGCCAAAGTCATCAGGTGGGGATGACTATGTTGTAACATTATTCTTTTAACCAACAATTTATTTTTATAGAAAATTTAAAAAGTTAATTTTATTGGAAAATGGCATCTCAGGAACCGCACTCCAGTGGTTTGTCTTACCTCTCAGATAGGTCCTTCAAGATATCTTGGAGAGGTGAGGTGTCCAAGTCGCAACATCTAGCTACCGGGGTGCCTCAGGGCTCAGTTCTTGGAACACTTCTCTTCTCTGTCTACATGGCATCACTAGATTCTGTTTTTCTGTCGTTCAGAAACATGGCTTTTCATATCATTGCTATGCTGATGACACTCAACTCTACGTTTCATTCCATCCTGATGATCTGATGATAGTTGCTCGCATCTCAGCTTGTCTAACAGACATTTCTTGTTGGATGACGGACCATCACCTTCAACTCAATCTTGCCAAGACAGAACTGCTTGTGGTTTCAACAAACCCATCACTTTATCAAAATTTCACCATCCGGTTAGGCTCATCAACCATAACTCCTTCAAAAAATAGCCAGAAACCTTTGAGTTGTGATTATAATATAATAAGCTTAATTTCTCAGACCACATTGCTAAAACTACCTGCTCGGCATCTCCTGCAGATTTGCTTTATTCAACATCAAGAAGATCAGGCCCTTTTTTTCGGATATGCTTCACAACTCCTTGTTCAAGCTATTTTTCTGTCCAGGCTGGACTATTGCAATGCTCTCTTGGCAGGTCTTCCAGCCAGTTCTATCAAACCTTTACAATTAATCCAGAACGTGGCAGCAAGATTAATTTTTAATGAGCTGAAAAGAACGCATGTCACACCTCTTTGCACTGGCTACCAGTATCTGCTCGCATTAAATTCAAGGCATTATGTTTGCCTACAAAACCAGCACTGGATCTGCACCCCTTTACCTAAATTCATTAATTCACACTTATGTGCCCTCTAGAAGCTTGCATCCCAAAGAGGCACAAAATCACTTTCACTGACTTTTAAATTAAATGTTCCCTCCTGGTGAATGACCTGCCCAACTCAATCCGAGCAGCTGAGTCCTTAACCATCTTCAAGAAACGACTAAAACACATCTCTTCCGTCTTTATTTGACCCTCTAATTCTAGCACTTTCTATTCTATTTTAATTCTACTTTATATCTTTTTTTTATTAAAAAAAACACTTGCTTTCTATTTTTTCTATTCTATCTACTTGTTTTTTCTTTGTTTGTGTGGATAATATATATATATAATATATATTATAGTTATATAATATATATATTATAATTAAATATGATATAACGTTTACCTAAAGTAAACACCTGATCACTATAATTGGTTAAAATTGGATTGGAGTATCGCGATGGAGTATCCTCATAAACGTTTTTTGCGACTAAAGCCCCATTTTCCATCCAAGTTGTTCACAATTATCTGTAATTCCCTGAAATTATCTTATTATGGCTTGAGCTAAGGTACCTATGCTATTTAAAAAATGAACAGTTCTTTCGCCCCCCGTCGCCCCCCCCCCCAAAAAAAAGAAAAAAAGTGCCATTACCTCAACTTTATTATGTTCCGAAACCTGCATGACTTTTTTCTTCTTGCACGCAGAAATAAAGGAGATGTTATGGACTGACAGCCTCAGTCACCATTCACTTCATTGCTTTTCCATACGTTAAAATGAATGGTGATTCTTCCTCCTTTTGTGTGTTCTGCGGAAGAAACAAAAGTCACAAGGTTTTAAACTCATAAGGGTGAATAAATGATGCCAGAAGTTTCATTTTTGGGTTATCCATCCCTTCCAGTGATTGCATTTGGCTCAGGAAGCTGTTGGTATCAATTATCCATTAGGATCCTGGCTATGCTGATTTAGGGAGAATGAATGTGTGCTTACAGTGTCCAGTGTGTAATTATTGGTATAATGAGTGTATTGGGCTTCGGGAGCTGATGAACTTGGTCTAACCTGAAGAAAAACTGATCTTTGATGAGGAGGAATACGAGGGAATTTACACCAATTGTGGTTCACAAATCTGTTCGGCAGCCCAGCTGTCCTCAAATTCTTGTTTTCCACCCTGGATGTTTCGGTTTAAACATGTTCCTGATGTGTGACGTATACTGTATACAGTATTCGAATGTTTTGTTTATAGAATATCTGGATCGTCTACTACATTTGTGAACGTGTAGTATACAAGCATACAGTATCCATCCCACAATGCAATGCGCTTGACTTAACTTTTCTTTTGCAGTTTTGCAATTGAACTGGAGCAATATCTGCCAAAAATGACCATCTCTACCATCTCTTAAAGGAATAGCCTAGTTCAGCCAAAAATGAAAAT
>JADLZN010004539.1:0-26584 GCA_018155175.1 Sinocyclocheilus anophthalmus
CCTTCGTTTTCTACAAAGTCCCTCCTTCCGACAAAGCGCAGTCTGCTCTGATTGGCCAGAACACCGGCAAGCACTCGTCGGACATGGAACCCCTTACCTAATCCAAAGCTTTCATCTTTCCAAATAAATGTAAGACATAAATAATGTCTTATTTTTTTTAACCATCATGTTCAAGCCCGAAAGGGGAAACAACACAGGAATGAGCAGTACCAAGCCGCTTAAGACAGCTGACTCTACGGGATGGACGCTTCTCTCTTCTCTCTCTCTCTCCTCTCTCTCTCTCCTCTCTCTCTCTCTCTCTCTCTCTCTCCTCCACCATCTCTCTCTCTTTCCTGTCCCCCCCTTCTCTCTCTCTCGCTCACACACACACGATGTGCAAACTCCGCATTTGAACAGTCATAGCAAATACTTTAAACTAATACAAAACAGTAGCTGATTCAGAAGCAACAGATTGTCATAGCAAAGTCAGAATTAACTCCTCTCCTAGGGTCACGAAACGGTCGTCCATAAAATGCATTTCTGTTCTGTTGTAAGTGATCTTAAAGCTTCCTAAATGCATCTACTTTCGAAGGCCAAATAAAGTGCGTTTGCTGTCGCCTAGAAACACAGCGTCTCCCTGACATGCTGCTTCATCACTAATTGCGGTTACTGAAACCACGCCTTCTTCTTTGCGTGAACATTTGGGCGGCATTATGTTAATATTTCCACATAGTGACATAGACATGTTGGGGCGTGTTAAAACGAGCCGTTTTAGGGGGGGCGTGGCAGAGTCTTAACTTTGATAAGATAGCTCTTTGGGTTGGAGACTTAGGCTTGCAACTTCAGGGATCTTATCATGCCAATAATCTGGGACACGCCCAAGAGAAAGGAAAAACTTGAATCGCTTCGATATTGTGGGCCTTGGTTCAGCATGGACCATGTTTTAATTTGAATCAGCACACGTTTTGAAACGGTTAAAAAATGCAAGGTTTCTAAAAATAATGAATATAGCATATTATGCTCAACAGGTTAAATTCCTGGCCGCAGAGGAAACAATCGGGGTTGCCTGATAAAGAGACTTAATCCCAAAACAATCTTCCCACTTGCGCAATACAAATACTGTCTACATGTGCTACCTTATCTGTGTCAACCCTGGTCACTCCTGTGCCACGCGCATGTGCTCTCTCTCCACTGTGGATAAACGCTCTTGCTTTCTGAAAACACTGGTTAGCATGCAGTTTAGCGATCTCCACTTTCAATATTCTATTCTCAGAAAAGTGTGATTCATCAAGTGTTTATTTATGAGAGAGAGAGAGAGGGGCTTTGTATGTATGAATTACCACCGTTTTGGCGCGTTTCTCTATTAACAGTGAAGCTGTGGCTTTAGTTCTTTTAGAAACAATGATGTTACCAGCTCCATGTTGAGAAAGATAATGTAGCACTTGAGCGATAAAGCTATTTAGTTGATAAAACTGCGGGCAGCGCTAAAAAGTTTGTTCTTGAATGTCTGAGGCGGCCCGCAGCGTGAGCTGTTTGAGTGGAATAGCGGTGTCGTGCTTTAGAAGCCGAATTATTTGACTATTTTTTTTTTATCATAGAGAGTGTGTTAATTTGTGCAATTATAACCTACCAACAGTGTAAATATGATTTTTTTTTAATATATTAGAATGAGTACATTACAATATAAATTTATTAGGATGAGTACATTATTATTTATGGGCTTAAGAGCTTACAAGATGCAAACGATCAGAATATTGTACCTGGTGGGGAGTGCACAATGTAAACGTGAAACATATGCCATTACCTATATTGTTCTGTGGTACAGTTATGGAGGCCCTTCATAATTCAGAGGTCAACTGCCTGCTCTGCCAATAGTTAGAAATGGCCCTATAGTAAGCATTGTTTAACTCCACGACTGTTTTGTTACTAACTCTTCTGAGGTGAATCAATGCAATCCCGTATCGTGATATGGTAGCGTAGCGTGGCCTATCTGTATCGGGATACTGTATCGTATCGTGACTTTTGCTGGTGATAACAGCCCCTCATGGCATGCACCTTTAAAACATGCTTATGAAGAGATGCTGATGAGGTTTACAATTTTTTTTTTTTTTTATCGTTCCTATGTGCGTGCTATGAAAATTCATGAAAACACACAAGAGATTATTTCTGCCCCCTCTGCCATATTGACTCCATAAATGATTACCATCAGCTCTGTGGTTGTTAATCTCTGTAAAACTGTCTTAAACCCTCACGCACCTCGCGTCGAGCTTCCCGGAAGAGTAAAAGTGAGCACGCACGGCCTCTCTCGCTCTCTCTGTCTGTCCTCCTGCCAAAGTTCGCTAAGTACGGAGTGAATGTGGAGACTCGTCCTACATTAAAGAGCGTGTGTATGTTCAGAAGTAGGTCACCGAGCCCCTGGCTGAAGGAAATGAGGACGCTTCTATCTGAAGGAGCTTTATTTTGGGCAGCCAATCCTAGAGGGCTTCATTTATCAAAGGCCCCTCTGTGAACTGCTGGCTCAGGACTGGAGCTCTGACTCCACTAGGGGGCGCCATAGAAATCCTGATATCAGTGCTGGATAAACAGCGCCGACTCTGGCTGAACACATTTACCAGGTTTCTGAAATCTAGGGATGCGAGTATGTTCAGAAAAGAATGCTAAAATTCTACTTTTTCAATTAATGCAGTATGCATATTGTGTGTAGTATGCAAATATTTCCACAATATTTATCTTTATTGACTCATTATGTGATTGAACTGACAGATGTTTACATAAAAACATTTGCATAATACTTTCTGGTTCAAATTTTTTATTTATTTTTTAATAGTAACCAGTATTGGTTCAAAATTAAATGCTTGCATACTGCATTGTATGCATATTACATTGTTTGAAATACTGTATATTGCCTACTGTTGTGTAAGTAGCATGTCAAAAACTGAAAAAAAGTATGCTTATTTCGATTGTAATAAACAACTATACTATTTTGTTGCAAAATTTGCAACATCGTATTTTTTTTGTGTTTTTTTTTTTTTTTTTTTTTTTTTTTTTTTTGTTTTTTTTTTTCTTATTTTTTTTTTTATTTTTTTTTTTTGCATATATTTCGATTCTCGGTCGGAACTTCCCAAATTTTTTTTTTTTTTTTTTTTTTTTTTTTTGCGTCGTTGCATTTACAAATTTTTACTTCGCAGATCATGTCCTGACTGGCCGGGCTTTAACATGTATATGAAGAGTTTATTTGCAAAAAACCGATAAACGCCACTTTTAAAAAAAATGAGCTGATTGCCGTGCGTTATTCTCCACATATAGCGCGATCTGAACCCAAAACACGTTTTGTCAAAAAAGCCGGTACTGTCCACTTTCAAGGCACATCGCAGTTCACATTTTACTGCAGTAAACCAACAAGCGCCTTGTTGTTTGTGACAGAAGCGCAATTTTCCATTTAGCGATCAGCGCGCTGTATTCAGGGTCAGTGACAAGGCCAGGCCGTCACTCTTGAAGAGACTTTGCACGCTGAGAGGAGGTCAATCAAAACTGACTAAAGTGAAGAGATGATATTAACGATGACTTGAAAGCTCTTTGTATTTGTGCTAGTCCAGCCATACAGTTTATGATCACACACCACATCTTGTCAGGCCTCTGGCGATGCCCGCTTAGGACAATCAAAGATAAAACAAGTGGTTTTGTTTTAACATCTGAAACATGAATGTGGAGTATATGCTTTTGCTAAAAAACGACTGGTTGGTTTAGCTGCTTTTCTATAACTTAAACTTTTAATATGTAAAAAAAAAACTAGTGCTGTCAAACGATTAATCGCATCCAAAATAAAATTTTTTGTTTACATAATATATGTGTGTTTATTGTGTGTATTTATTATGTATATATAAACACATACAGTATATATTTTGAAAATATTTACATGTGCCAGAGTTTGGTTCCAAAACGCGATAAACGGCATTTTTTCTTTTTAAAAAAATTTAGTTTCCGTCAAAATCAGTATTGTATCTGGTCGGTATTGAAAAGTCGATTTTTAATTTAATGCAAAATGCGATATCCACCTAGTTATTCTGTCATGTTTTCTCCCTTCCTTTCCAAACACCCACAATTCTTTTACCCAGACAAACGCCGTCGTTCCTTTTCTGCAGAATGCAATCTCCGCTCAACCACACAGAGCACCATTCCACCACTCTAGCAGTAATGGCGCGCTTTGACTACCCCCGCGTCCTAGGTCTCCTCATCTATTTTGTACTTTTGTGGCAACAAAATTAGGGCTGCATGATTAATCGAATGCGATTGTCATGCGCTTTTTGTCAGTAAAGCCGGTTCTGTGATTATTAGTAAATCTCCACCTGCTTTCAGATGGAGCAGCATTTAATACACACAACCATACGTACCACTGCATATCTTTTATTTTAATGTTGTAATTAATTTATAGCATTACCAAGATGACCCGTTGAATTAATTTTGGGAGCTATGACTGATTAAATGTATTTTTAGTCCAGTGCCTGTAAATAAGATTAGTATTGACCAAATTCAGAGGCTGTCATACATATGTGGATCAACTTACTTTGTTTTGTATTTTCAACAGTTTAAATATGAAAAATAACTTTTATATTGATTCAATTGATTTATTGCGTTTTGAGGGAGAAAAAATAGCCCAATTTTATAATAAATCTTGAAAATCAAATGTTGATTTGAATTTTTAAAAAATGTTATTATACCTAAAGATGCTATGTGAAAGTTTGAAACAGAAAATAGTGGTTTTCATCGCCGCTTTCTTGGTAAAGATAACACATTTTTACTCAAATTAATCAAATGGATTTATAGCGTTTTGGAACAAAACTCTTCTGTCTATATTTATAGTCAAACTTAATATATAGCTGAATCTATTTAAAATATAACCAACCATATGTTTCCCAAAAAATACATATATACATGCAGCTGTGTAAATTTTATATACCAACATTATATAAAAATACACAACACTGTCAAAATGGCTGAAAAAGTAAATTAGAATTTTGTACTTAAATATTCGAATTATATTCGAATTTAAAAATGCATAATTTCAGTTAGGGTGAAAAAAGGCTTTTGGCTTCTCTCCTGAGGCCACATAAGGGGCGCATCGTGCAAAATATTATGCACGTTTCTTCAAACCGTAATAAAATAACACGACTATCTTTAAAAAAAAGGCATAATGTTTAAAATAATGTTTATAAACTTTATATAATTAATAAAGTTGCTTAAACTATTTGAAAAAAAACAGCACCATGCATGTATATATAGTTTAATACAAAGGACCGAAAACCAATCACAAAGAGTAGGCTACTTTCTTCATTTAAAAACATGAGATACAGTAGGATGGGGAAAACTGCCATAAAGTCTTGAGACATGTTTTTTCAAAGTTAAACTTGCATTATTTTTACATGGCTTTCTAAACATGATGCTCTTATGTGCGAGACGCGAGTGCAACAGTAACAGATGTCCCTCTAGAAAATGCGTGAAACATGCGTTCTGTGTGAACGGCTTGGTTTCAGTTTTGATGTAAACAACATCTTCTCCACACTGATGCTCTCGTTTTTCCGCAATATATTGAATGAACAACGTAGCAGCGCCGCATCTAGTGGGTTCAACTGGATAGGCTAACAAAAGCAATGACACTTACATCGTAGCCTACACTTACTGATAAGGCTGCCTGACGGCTGACGCAGGCCTAAAATTCAAATGCAAACGTAATATTTCCAAAAAGTAAATCAGTATGCATACGTGCCAGAGTTGTTCCGAAGAAAAATGCTGGCACAAGCTAGATGTATGCGTATGATGCCGTAGCATGCATATACTTGTATATTGCTTTTTTTTAACTAATGTCAAGAATAGGTGCATTCTCAATGATAAACAAACGTACTATACTGTTGCTGTCACACAATGAACATCTCAATATATTTTATTTTCACCACATCAAAACGCACAATATTGTAGTTATCAAACGAAACCCACCACACCCCGCTGATCACATCCAATTGCCTTAAAATTTCTTAACCGTCCCCAACCCGGCACATACTAGTGTCAACAATCCATTGTATCATCCCCTAGAAACTGTACGCTCTTTGCCTAATGGGACAAACAGTGCTCCTAATGCAATAAAGAAGGTTTGCTCTGTGCCAACAGTATACAGCATGAGAATTTTATGCATATGCTACAATTTCAGGTTTACAAAATCAATAATGCAAAAACGCTTGCTCTCTTTGTCTTGCCAAGATTGTTGATTTGGGGGTCGAGGGTCAAGACAACGCAGGAAAGTGGATAAATATCCCTGATTTTGAGAATGTGACGTCCATAGCATGTTCCTCCAGTTGGCTCTGATCGAGGACGTCGAGTTCTCGTGGAATCGGACCACGAAGGGGTAAGCGACGAATCAAGTTATTAGTACGTGTTTGCTTTACACCACGCACTCTTCTATCCTTACACTATTTGTCTACACTAACATGTTTCTATGGCCAACAGTTTTAGTTATATATCACCATTCATGACACAATTGTATTGATTGAAAGCGTCTTTACTAAACGGTTTTAAAGAATACTCCTAAAAACTGCATAGAAATACAAAAAAAAATAAAAAAAAAAATCAATATAAAGTTGGAAATAACAATGGATACAATCTGTAAGTAAAATCGTTAAAGCTAATTTTAAGGAATAGTAGACCATATTCAGTATAAAATTGCAGTAAGCAGCATATAGCTGCTCTTTGAAGACCAACAGTTGTAAATATTTCTACATCTTTCGTAAATGCTATTTCTGGACTTAAGGTTCTAAAAGCTTTTATATTATTGGTTGGTGAGTTTTACTGTGCATTTTGACATATACGGCGATCCACTCTTTGTGTCTGTGTTCAGAATCGTATGGAGGAGAGCAAGGCTCTGTTCAGGACGATAATCACATATCCATGGTTCCAAAACTCTTCTGTCATCCTCTTCCTCAACAAGAAGGACCTGCTGGAGGAGAAGATCTCCTACTCCCATACCGCCAAAGAATCTGTCTAGCCGACATCTGCAAATCTATTTTTACCCATGGTTCGATGGTATGTTGTGTTTTTTTTGTGTAACTGTGATTTTTCAATTGTACAAAACAACCTGGTTTAATGAGCAATCATACCAAATGTAATGCAATGTGTTTTTATTAGCGTACTGATGTTTATTACTTTTGTTTTTCTCTTTTTTTTAACTGGTGGCATGTTTGAAAAGGACCCAGCTACGGATATAAGAGCGTCCAACGCAGTGAAGTGTTGGTTAGAATCAACAAAAGTCTTGAAATGATCTATTGTCACTACTGTTATAAAACTCTACTCACTCTTCAAACGTTTGGGTCGTAAATGAATGCTTTTATTCACAGGCTGCATTACAAGTGACATGAAGACAGTTATAATGTCTAAAGACTTTCGATTTCAAATAAGTATATTTAGATTCATCAGAAAAAGATCATGGTTTTCACAAAAATTTACAAAACTATATTAATGTGAATATTTCTTGAGCAGCATATCCAGCATATAGAATAATTTTTCTGAAGGATCATGTGACACCTGAAGACTGGAGTAAAGATGCTGAAAATTCAGCTTTGCATCGCAGGAATACATTTTATTTTAAAATATAGTAAAATAGAAAATTATTTAAAATTGTAATCATAATTCACAATATTACTGTCTTTACTGTATTTTTTGCATCCCATAAATGCAGCCTTGGTGAGCAGAAAGACTTCTTTCAGAAACATTAAAAAATCTTACAAGCCCCATTTTGAACACAAGTATGTCTTAAGTGAGAAATTTCTCAGTCAATTTTTGTTCCAAATCAAATTATATGTGATTCATGTTGGAGCTGGTTGGTTTGATTCGTGGGGAGCAAATTCATAGGAAAGATTAACTTTTTCAGGTCTTCTAAAGTGTTTAACTCCATTTACACATTGTTTTGTAGGGCCCCAAAGGGATGCCCAGGCCGCACGGGAGTTCATCCTAAAGATGTTTGTGGATCTGAACCCCGACAGCGACAAGATCATCTACTCGCATTTCACCTGCGCCACCGACACGGAGAACATCCGCTTCGTGTTCGCGGCAGTGAAAGACACCATCCTGCAGCTAAACCTGAAGGAATACAACCTGGTGTGAGACGTGCGACGAGTCCGACACATGAATCAGCATAGAACAGGCACCCACAGAGTGTGCGCACACCTACGTCCACACACACACATACATGCATGCATCATGTACACTTTCAGAAACACGGTTCTTTTGATTTCTCTTTCCCAGCTTCCAGAGTTTTTCTCTTTCTGTCCAGCGGAATCATAACAGACGTGTCCTGCTCGTCATTTGTTTTTTATTTGTTTGCCCAAGTCTGTCCGCTCATCCCCGGCAGCTCTCGTCAAAGGCCTCTTTCCCTTTTATCAAATTTGAGCACCGAAATAAAGTGGCTCGGATTTGACAAAGGGTGTTAGACTCCGACTCCGCGCTCCAACGTTCGCGTATTTCATGGAAATGTTGGATTGGCGGAGCTACTATGAGAATGGTCTGTGATAACGCTGGCCTGAAAAACTGGAAGTGACATTCCTTCCCCTTTCCTGTGCCGTCACTCGCTCCAATCACGTCATCTGCTCCGAGCGTTTCTCGGGAATTCTGCGTGGATGAATGGAAAAATGTGGTTTTCACAGCCCTGCAGAAAAGACAAACAAAAAAACCAACATACTTACATGGACACATGGACTAGTGCTGTGGTGCCAGAAGTTCCGAAACGGATCCTTCTAGAATTCCGAGGATTCCGGCGGATTCTAGAATCCAGTGGGTTCCAGCGGGTTCCACTGATGCTGTGGAGAACCTGTCACTCGCAGAGAAGATTCTCTCGACGAGGCTAGTCTTCAACGTGCATCGATGAATGTAAACTTCATGTGAGAGCATTGTAAATGCAAAAAAAAAAACAACGGCAACAAAAAAAAATCGGAAAAAAATGATAATGAACGAAAATAGTATAAGAATGCCATTATAAGCAAACCAATACAAAGCACGCAAGGGAGAGATGAAACTAATTAAATCTGTGTATATTGCTGAGATGATCATTTTAAAAACTTTTTAATGATAAGTAACTATAGCTACTTCTACTGCTATCGAATATAAAGTAAATTATAACAGCAGTCGAATTATTGATGGGTAAGAGACAACGTTAAAGATTTTTAAATGTGCGCAAAACAGGATTACACATTTGCGATAGGTATTGTTCTGCAGATTTCCACATTTAACGTTGAAAATGATTGCATTGCTTCCTTCCCCCATGGTTGTTATGTTCTATCCTCCTTCCTGGTTTCGTTTTAATTTCGCAATCTAAAAAAGTAGTTTCGGAGTGCGCGATTATCCTTTTCCGCTCATGAACAGATGATCCAGGCCGCAGACTCACGGGTATCGTCGTCGTCGTCTAGCGGCACGGATGCACACAATCCATTATTTGTTTACGCAGTTTTTAAACTGTCATAACGTAACTACTTCGGTCGACAATTTCAAGAATTTCGCACGAGCTCCGGGGGAGGGTCGCGGGAGGACGGGGTCAGGGGGACAGGAAAGCATTTATGCGCTGAAGTTAATTGATTGTGTATATTTATATTTGTAAATACGTATACACATTGTTGCTTATGTACAAAACGTCTGTGGTACACTTATCTTTGGCAAAAAAGAAAAAAATCACTTTTTCGTAATTGTGTACGGTTCTGTTGGTTTTCTTATGAATTACAATATTATTGATACTGTGATTCTTTGTTTTAATTTTTGATTTGTCTTTTTTGGTCACTATGAATACGTCAAATGATATACACATAGCTGTACCTGACGGTAACGTGTGGAGGACGGACGTGAGGAGCAATAGTCTAGAGCAGACTTTGGAAAGCGTTTGGAAACTTCGGAGACGGATAGGGAAACAGCCTCCTCCACTGTGTGAATGTTATATAGCATAAAAATAAAAATATGATTTTTAAGCAAAAGAAAAAATTTATTAAATAAAGAACGTTTTATTTATATAATTTATGGACCAGATCTGAAGTTGTTGATAATCTGAATGCTATTGTTTCCTCTTTCCTATTTGAAGCACTCCCATGTTATGAGACAGAAATAGGAGGCTAGTGTCTGTACTGCTGTATAAACCTCCGTTATGGATAAAATTATCAGCCCCCCCTCCCTTTGGTACGATCCCTATTCTCCCTAACCACCTTTCCACACGTTCCTACAGATGTTTTTTTTTTTTTAATTGTTTAATATTTCCAAATGATGTTCGGTGAGTGGCTTAAAAACAAACATAGGAAATGTACCATATGAAAATAGACAGCTTTTTATCTGTGATTGAAGATCTATTTGGTCGACGCTTGCAAGTAGTGACTTTTCCTTTCGATTCTGATTTCATTTCGATTTCTTTATAAATTCACAGCTTGTTTCCTTCGTTGTGTATGTGATGCACAGATAGAAAAAAAGTGTTCTACGGTTCTTTTACAGTCGATGTTTTATACAGGTGACGTTTCATTCATTTTCATCAAGGGCTACAAAAAACACGCCACATGAAAACCAGAAATTCATAGTTCAAAGTGTGATTCAGTACTGGGAGAAATGCGATCAGAAATGCACCCATTCCGCCAGACACTCATGCATTATTCATTATTTTATCACTTTTGCTGCCATGCATCTGATTTAATCACTTGCCACGGTCATCGGACGCACTACTAGAGAAGCAAACTCCCAAACGCTTTCTTGATGGATATAAAACCTGACGTGTTATTTGTAAACTGAACCCGTGTAATTCAGTGTTTAAGTGGGGTTTGGAAATGTCACACCATTTTGTGAATCCTGCAGTGTTTTCTTCGCTGTTCGTAGTGAGTTAGATTTGAAGAAAGTGATGAAACGAAGCAAACTGAAATACTATCATTTTGATGTACGTCTTACTCTGATGTGTTCAAACGGATCTTAGTTTACTGCGACTTTCGAGGTTCACTATGTGAACGTGTTGCTTTGTTTTATCAAGAAAAAACAAAGGGGGCGTTATTCGGCGCAGCTTGATTGTTCTTAATGCACTTTTTGGTTTTCCCGTGCCACAAGGCAAACGCTTCGAGCCGCAGGCCGACCATTCGAGCTACACGTATGCCAGTCCCAGAAGTCTCGTATTCGACGTTCCCTCAAAAAACCTCTACCTCTGTGAACCATGAGACGTTTTTCTGGCATTTTAGGATCGGTAGTCACGTGACAAGCACACTTTTAAGTCCGTAGGACACAGTCAGTGAGGTTTGGAGGCCAAACTCTGTTCATTTATTAGATTGACCCGCATGTAAACATGGCAAAAACAACACCTTTCTCAGGCCAAAGCGATCTTCCTAACAGGTCCGCCAAGTGGTACGTGGAAAATAGCGTCTGTCCCACGGCTTTTGTTTCAGTTCTGCAGCGGACAAGTGAATAGACATATCAGTTATGAAGGCTTTGGCTGTTCTGGGTAACAGTTTGGATATCATTTAGGCTAGGAAATACCATATACAAAGCATAAATGCTTGAGCAAAGTATTGCAAACATGTCTTGTTGATAATCCTCAGCACTCAAGAGGGCGCTAGAGTTTCCTTCAAGTGTCTGTGCCATTATACCGGATGTTATTATTCCTGAAAAGGAAGATTGGCTGTGGATGTTGCTTTTGTGGCAGCCAATTGCACTGTGTTCACTTTTGACTTATCCAGCTCGAAAAAAATCGTACGCATTCCTATCTTTCTCTAGGGTCTGAGTTCTCATGATGGTTGTGATTCAGTTCAATGACTCTCTTTGCATTTGAGTGCTTGTAAGACTCGCTTAGTGAGATGCAATGAACACGTAAGCGTATTGATGTAGTCAGATTTGCTGGCCCATTGCAGACAACAGAGCGAGACGATTGTTATTTCCATGCGAGCATGTTTACTGGTACGGTTAGGTGCATCTGTGTGGCGGACGGTCGAATGGTTGACGTCCTGACCCGATGAAAGAGTCATTCAAATGTGATTTCTGCTTTTCATCCCCTGTTCTTTCATTGTAATGCATTGCCTGAAAGCTGTTATTTCCAGGACCACTTGATCATGTACATTTTATTTGGGTTTTCTCACTCATTCTTTTTCTGCTTCTTTGTTCCCTTTTATTTTGTAATTATACCAAATGTAAATGTTGTATAATATTGTGCGTGCCAATCCCCTTCTCTGAGACTCATAACAAGTGCCAATTGTTGTCCAAATCACATGCGGACTGTGAAATTAGACACGGTTCCCTTTTAAAAATGAGTAAAACACTAAAGAAGAGGGTAAATAGATTTACTTTGTATTTAAGTTAGACGATAAACTGCTGTTTTTCCTCTTTTCTTTTCCTTTTTTTTTTTTTAAAGAATTGTAATTATTAAAGCATGTGCTCTTTGTCCAGCTGGGAGTTGTGGGCTCAGACAAACATCGAAATCCTCAAGAAAACATAGTGGAGATTTATTTTGCAGCATTCTCGTCATATTTTATTGTTGTTTTTATTTGTATTCGTTTCATTTCAACCACTGTTGCCTGAACCTCATTCAAACATGGAAATGATTTTCATAACCGCCTTCTAAAAAAAAAATGATAAAGTATCTGTTTTCAATTTAAATAAATTTGTTCCTATACTTGCTGATGGTCTTGTAACTTGTTTTCTGTGCAGTGCCTGAAATGCTGAAGTGTTAAACCCCTGCTTTTAAAAAGAGGTTTCAAATGAAAGTCATTTAGTTTTATCTGCATTATAATTTCTCGTGCCCTTTATTTTAAATTGTTTGCCAAATATGGTTTAGCTTTTTGTCCAGAAGGGGGCACATAGAGATTGCATTAAAGAAAATATCTAAAATACATAAATATTAAAAACATTATATTATATTAATCCAAGGATGTCGTCTTCAACATACACCTGTAATATCTCCTCTATTAGAGGTATTAATAAATAGCATGTTCAATACAGTGGAAATGCTCCCATGGGTGCAGTTGCTGTTATTGCAGGTTGGAGTCGCTGTGCACTTAACAGGAACAAAAGCAGCGCAATTCCAACACCTTCCACCGACAGAACACACTTCCGGCCACTGTCATTTCATCCATTTGACATCTTAAAATGGGCCTCCTGAGCGCCACCTTAAATCCTGCATGCGAATGTACCAAGGGACGAATCCTACTACGATAAAGGTTTGTCTCATGAATATTAATGACGCAACGTGGCGTTCGGCCCCTACGCCTGTCGGATTGGCTGCAACGCAAACAGGTCTAAATATAAAATTACGTAACTATATATAGAAATTTTTTTTATTAATTAATACAAACTGGATGATTTCCTCAAATACACCTTCCTAAAATAAATATTAATAATAATATTAATTAGTAATAGTATACTATTACCTACATATACAGTTACTGCAAGACAAATTTATTTTGAGATGTTAAGTGGGTGTCAGAAATATATATATATAAAATATATATTTGGGTCGCCAAAGAAGTGCAAAATAAAACAATGAAACAAAAAACATCTCACAAATAAAAAACAACAGATTTAATATTTAGCATCGGAGACTCAGGAGCAAGCTAGACCACTCATTGAATATTAATTAGATGATGTAAACGTACGCTCCCGGAAGGTTGCCGGGCAACGTGCACACGGCGTACTTAATATTCATGAGGAACGCCTTTCCCGTAGTAGAATCGGTCATTTGGCGTCTTGCTTCACACACGAGTCCGTCCTTACGAGTCCTGAAGCGGCGGAAGAGGCATGATTTTCCAAACGCAGGCTGCTCTTTCACCGCCTTAAACCAGACAGACGCAAGACTAGCGAACGCACGGCCAGATTTAGACGGTTTTTCCGCATTTTGCTCATTTCCTGCAGTATAAACGTATTTATTAGCTTTAGCCAGGTAGCTTGTGTTTGGAAATCGGACAAGTATGATCAGCCTGGCTGTGGATTAATGGGCCTGTTTCAATAGAAGATTCATTTTCCCCTTGTGAAAGCGCAATGTCACACACTGTAGTGAAAATAGCCTGTTGTTTTTGTTATTCCAAAAGCAGAGCTGTCTGAAGCTGAGGTAGGTTTGTAAAGCTGAACCGAAAACAGGAGTTCACAGCCAGGACATCTGTTCAGGAGAGCAGACTAAAGCCCTTTCTGCCTTCAAACTCGTCCGTTTAGACCACATCAAGGCCGAACAAAGAGGACATCCACCCAGAGCCTTTTCGTTTCATCTTCAGAGAGAGAAAGCACAAAAACAGGCTGATATGATGTTTCCACAAGCCAGACACTCGGTAGGTGTCTCGTTCTTCGTTCGTGCTGATTGTCACACAGCAGGTGTTGTGGACATTGTATCACTTGATGTATTTTACGGATGATACCAACGCAAAAGTACCATTTTATTTATGTCTATAATGTTTTGTGGACATGAACCCTCATAATACCATGTTTTTTGACAAGCACCATGGTAATACCATGTTTTTGGAAATGGTACAATGGTAAAACGTGCCATGGCAATACCATTGTTTGTAGATATATCCTCTCACAGAAATGTACTTTGGTACAGTGATGGCACTTACCCTTATGTATGAAATTCATGCTTTTTGTTATATTTTTTAAAATGTGCTGGCTTTACATGTAAATACCATGCTATTTGAATATGCCAATGATTCAGTGTCATGAATTTCATGTACCCGTGGTAACCCATATTAATGCCACAGTCTCGCGGTAATATTTTTGTAAGGGGTCCAGCCGTGAGCTTTCTGTTGTACCAGTCAAATGGTAAGCTGATATAACAATTGTGTATGTAACAAATTGGTTATTGGTGATAATGTAAATGTGGTGTGTGGGTGGTAGCTGGTTTATATATCTTGTGGGACTTAAACCTGACTACACACAGACTCATGGGACTCGTGTCACGGTGGGGACCTAAATTGATGTCCCCATGGGTACAAAAGCTTATAATTCATACAGAATTAAGTTTTTTGAAAATTTAAAAATGCATAAAGTTTCCTGTGAGGGGTAGGGTTGGTGTAGGGCAATAGAATATACGGTCTGTACTGTAGAAAAACCATTACGCCTATGGAGATCCCCCACAAGGATAGCTGACCTACATGTGTGTGTGTGTGTATTAGGGCTGGGCAAATTAACGCATTATCGCATTAATGCATTAATTGATTAACACCGACAATTATTTTATCACGATTAATGCAGTTTTTATTATTATTATAATTTTGAAAGCCCGTTGCTCACTGGCTCTGAATAGAGTGGGGGAACTATGACGTCACTTTGTAGGCCAATCGGCTGTTAGCATCACACTGGTTCCCTCGACAAAAACCCAATAGGATTTTTCCATGGCTTTTGGATTATCACAAAAATAAGCTCTGTATTCAACCATAGTTTATGATACTTACACATTTTGTCTATCAAGATAATCTTCACAAAATAATACAACTTTTATGAATTTTGATGCCTAAATAAAAGTGCCAGAACTTAAAAGCTAAACTTATGGCTATAAACGAACTACAGCACGACGGTCCCGCCACCTTCAACTCACGCACGCACACGGTCCCACGTACTTTTTTCCAACTTATTTAACACGATCATGAAAGGAATTTAGGCCATGCGCAATTTCTATTTTATAAACCCTTCCCCTTCCCCTTGAACATAGTTTCAAGGGGATGGTAAAATATACCCCTAAGAATTGGGACAACCACTACTAGGCCGGCAGCACGTCATCATACTCGTCTAGCTCCTACATAGACACACGCTAACTCGGTGTGCTGGTGTGCATTAGGCCTTTAAAATGACCGTTCATATTAATGCGCTGCTTACTGACACCCCACACACACACACACACACATACATATATATATATATATATATATCTATAATATATAGTAATATCGAGATCGCGCAGCTCACACATCATGAAAAGAAACTTGTCAACGCTGCCCCACGACTTTTATTATAACAGTTTAAATACTGAATCGCTACATTATGTTTTCCAGCAACGAGAGGATAAAATCGTTTTTTGTTTTTGAAGTAAACTCACTCTAAAACGAGAAACGCGCATCCCAGTCAACTTTTCAATCTCTCTCTCTCGCCTCTCTCTCCTCTCCTCTCGCCTCTCGCTTCTCTCTCTCTCGCCGCGTCTCTCTCTCTGCTCTCTCTCTCTCAAAGAACGTTAGTTAGCAAATATTAGCGATTTTTTTTTGCAAACATTTCTTTGAGTAGCATGACTGTAAATATGAACTCACGATTTAATGTAACATAAAACAAATTATTACTTTTCGTTAAAATTTTTATTAATGCCAAAAATGCTTACATTTGTGGGGGTTTTTTTATTCGCCCGGGCAGCCATGTTGCCACTGAAGTCGGTTTACAATGAGATGGTTCATACCCCTTTGTTTGAAGTGTGGTCCTGAAAAATCTTCGTTTGAAGTGTGGTCCCGAAAACGTCTTGAAGGGCTATCTGTGCCCTGTGCCCCTACCCCTACCCCTCCAAACCCCAAAAGAATTTGAACACGTGAAGCGGGCGAACGGGGGTAGGGCAAAGTAATGGTAAGGGGTAGAATTGGATTGGCCTTAGTCCTGTAGATGAATTTTAATCCATCTACTTAAAACTTTTATATTACACGGAATAAAATACACAACTAGAGCCAAACTGATAATGAGACATTGTAAAAATATAAGTGAATACATGAAATGATCATAACTAAAAGACATATGAAAGCACATATTTCTGTACATTTCGAAATAAGGTGCATTAAAAGTAAATAAATCCTTGATTAATATTAATATTTTATTAAAAACGTGTCTCCACATACTATTCATTAAAATTCTAGTGCATTTAATCTATTTAATAACAGCAGAGTGATTGAGTTTTTGGATATGGTAAGATTAAATTTATTTTAGTGAATAAAGTACCACATTTAAGTTATCATTTTGTTACGGTGGTTACACAAAATGTTGTTTTATCCTTGCTTCTAGAAAATCCTCATATGCTTTAACAGCTGCTTGTGGCCGTAAACATTTAATTTTAACTTGGCTTTAAGCACTATGCATCATAAGACTTTCACTCTCACTGCGACTAAGCCGGTAAATGTGGCGTTTACATGGAATAAATCATATGAGTTTATGGTGCGAACCCAGAGTCTCTGTATCAGAAAGCGATAAAACGCACATCTTCCATCCGAAGACTTGTTGCATTAAGGGGCAAAACAAAAAAACATTGTCGAACAACAATATAAAATGCGAGAAACTGTGAATTGGTTATGTACTATAAATTACACTACAATTGGAAAATACTGTAACTTGAAAAACTGTTCGGTGTGATGACGTTTAATTTCTCCGACAGCGCCTGTAGTCCCTTTAGCACTTATTATCAACTTGTCTTTTTTAAGAAACTAACAGTTTTAAAAAATCACGGTGGGTGATTTTTTGTACTAAGATCGTGAAATACACTTGAGCTTGTGTGAACCACGGACCTTATTTTAGGGGATTTAACCAACCTCCCATTTCAAAAATCCCATTGACTCTGGGACGATGGAACCGTAAGTGCTTAAATGCTAACTCGCTTCCGTGTTTTTTTGCCAACAAAAGTACCGTCTAGTTTCCAACCAACTCTGTTGGCTTTCCACTCTTGTCTAATAAGGCCTTTCGCACCGTTTTAGTTCCAGAACTAAATGTACAGTACTAAAGTACTGGGATGATTTTGCGCGAACTACTTCCCAGTTCCATTTAAAGGGTTGCATTCGCACCGACTGTGTGTACTAAGAAGTGACGTAAGCCGGTCGACAGCGACGTCATTTGTGCGCGGCGTTCAACAACAGAAACAAAGAAGAACAACATTAACAACAGGAGGATGAGGACGCTGTGATCGGAGCTGTTTTTTGTTGTGTCTCGCGGGTTTCACAATTATGGACATGGAAAGTCGACGTATACGTAAAGTGATTGAAAGAACAGAAAGGAGGACTAAGAATCTCCAACGACAACTGGCAGTGCTACATTTGCTACAAGTGCCTGCACTTCAGCATCCGTCCATCTATCGCTGTTCTCCATACTTGCGAAATAAGTTGACACAAAGTTTACAGTACGTTTATACAGCGTTTTAAATCATGGCGGGTGAGGGCGTTTTCGTACGCGTTTGGCCAATCAATGTCTACTTGCGTCACGATTAGTACCAGTTGTGCTGGTTAGACCCTGCTCCGGAGTAGGAACTAATTTGGTTCTCGAAAAAAGACAGTCCGGTACTAAAATCGCACCCATTTCCGGCGATGCGAAAACGCCAAAAATGGAGTTTCCCAATTAGTTCTGTACTATGAAAGTTTCCCTTGTGCGAAAGGCCTCTTATAAGTTCTTGATAAGTGTGGACTAGACCGTCACTTGTCAGCCTAAAAAAAACAATCTGCTTGTTAGCAATCGCACTTTGTCTCCCAATCGACAAAAAGGCACATAAGAGTTCTCCATCGGCTTTTGGATTATCGTAAAAAATAGCTCTGTGTTCATCATATTTCATGAAACTTACACGTTTTGTCCAGCAAGATAACGTCACAAAAAATATATAGACTTTATGAATTTTGATGCCTAAATAAAAGTGCTAGAACTTAAAAGCTAAACCTATGGCTATAAACGAACTACAGCACGACGGTTGCTCACCTTCAACGTCACCACCAGCACGGTCCCGACTACTTTTTCCAACTTAATTTTAACATGTTAAGTGAAAAGGATTTAGTCTGTATATGAATTTTAACCCACGCTACATTAACCTTTTGGAACGTTGTGAAAATAGCCCGATGCAACAATTTCTAATATTTATCAATCCAGTGTCATTAATTCCAGTGGAATGTGTTAATTTATGCAAGGTTTTTGCATCTAAATTTGCATCAAAGTTCACCTCAGAGACATATTAGAAGACATCTTTGTATATTAATTAATTTTGCATTGCTATTTCATTGCATTTTCCTCTTACTATGTTTATTTCTTGTTCTCTGGCAGCTTTATTTCAGATATTTGGTCTGCATCTCATGATTCAGATGTCAGGTTTCCAGGTAGCATGTCTAAATGATAGTGTTTCTGGTTCAGGTAGAGTCAGAGATGTTTGTTTGCACACCAGTTGCCTGGTTCCCTCCCTGTAGAGGCATAATTGTGTCGTTTCCATGAATTGTTCCTGTGCACACAGTGGGCAGCTTATGTTAATGAATCCCCAGTCATTATTTTGTTTGCACTCAAGCCTAATTGCCTTTCCCCCCCGTGCACACAGACGTATGTGAACACACAAACATGGGAATGCTAAATGAAAACCTCACAAGTGGGTGGATTTGGGGGTTTCTTTAAATGAGGCTTTTTTGCTATTCAGAGTAGATTTGGGAGGACATTTCAGTCTTCAGCTAGCTTGGGATGTGTGAGCAAGGGATGTTCTGACACTTGAACCCATGAAACTGATATTTGAGTCTGAGAAACGTCCTGAAATAATTCCTGATTCCTATATTTCATATTTGATTTTGAAGTATGTTAATGAGGGTGTTTTCTGTTGGTATTGATTTAGCCTTATGTAGTTTCATGAAGTGTCACTTAAAACTACAACATATTCAAAGCATTTTTGTGTATTCTCAGCACCTTGTCCAGAAATCTTAAAGGAATCTGAATGCAAATGAAATTTTTTCGTAATTTGAAACTAGTCCTAATAAGATCAAACAAGAATACCATTAAATAAGATCTCATTGTATTATTTATTTGCTTTGATTTATCTATTTTATTTCTTATCTTTTTTTATTATATAACAAATATTATATTATTTACAAATTATTATTATTATCCAGGTGGCTCTGCACACTGGTGTGGTTGAAGGAGGAGACCCCCCCCCACCTGATTGAACGCGCTTTGGTTGGACAGCAATACACAAAAAGTAGGGCTGAACTATAATTGCATTGCGATAATATTGCGAAATGAAAGAAACGCATTTTTCGATCGCAGAGGGCTGCGATTAGTCCTCGGTCACGTGACACGCGGAGGTAAAGAGGTTGGTGTTCAACTTGAAATCGTCGGTGTATGACATCAAAGTACAGCGATAGAAAGCATAAGGAGACATCCGCGCTCTCTTATAACTCTTGCAGTACTTTGATGACACACACAGATCGGTCTAAGCAGTGTTGCTTCAAGTCGAACACATCTAAGCAATCTTCAGAGGAAGCATCAAGTTAATATATATATTCTTAAAATAATAATTTGTCATTATAATGTCAGTTTATTTAGTTTGTAGAGAATCTTTGTTTAAGCCTATTAGGATTGTTTTCCAAAGTATGACACTTTTTTAGCATCGTTTTTTTTGTTGTTGTTGACAAAGCTCTAGTGTCTTAAAACAACAGATTAATACCTCAACATTGAAAAAAAATGACCACATTAGTCATTAATTTGACATGTCTTATACTGCCGCTGGTGAATTCTTAAGTACACTGACCAAACTTTGATCTTAAACCTCTGAGATCTCAGCAGAAGTGGGAATCGGCCGGAGATTAAATGTGGGATCCCAAATCTTGGATTAGGAGTTAGAGCCAACTGCTCCATTTAATCTCAGCCTCAAAGATTTACTGTGTTCTCTGGAATTCTGGATCTTCGGAATCAGTTTGACTTATCAAACCTCTAACGTTACTTAAAAACAGACTTTTGGTCGATAGATTTAATAACTTGTGGGACAAATCCTTCACAGAACTAATATTTTGCTGCAAACAGTGGCACTTGTGCTCACAATCTGGATTGAGAATGATTTCTTTTAAAATGTGATTCTGAATGAAGTGTTTGAGAAACCATTACTCTTAATCCAATTGTTGGTCATTTTCGGCTTGTTTGTGGTCATCATTCAGGTCCAGTGGATTATGGGTTGGGATTACTGCTTCAGATGGGTTTGGTGACCGTAAGAAGCTCTTCGTCAGATTGTGTTGACCATCCTCTCTCCCTCTGAACTCTTCAGCTCAGTGGAGATAATGGACAAAACCAGGCTCCATTTCTCTGAATTCAGCAGCCGTCTTGCATTTTGTCTTCAAGGAACATTAGTTTTTCCTTTTTCTTTTTCATAAAATCTAAAAAATGATGGTTCCAATTAGCTCCTGCTTACCTGTGGTTATGTGCCAAAGTGAAGTACTTGGTGTTAAGGGTTTGTTCAAGTCTCTGACTCGTAAGTTTGAGCAGTAACAACAGTGATGCTTGACTTGGCAAACACTACAAGGATTTTACAGTCTGATGCCATAAAGAACCTGCTTAACTTCCACAAAGAACCTTTTATACTCTACATACTGGTGGTGCATTAAAGAATCCAGAAATCAAAACCCTGATTTGAAGAACCTATAACGAATCATCAAGAGCTTTAGAAGTATCCAAAGAACAATATAGCGTTACATGGTTGTTCGAATATCCGTTATTCTTAGTGTGATGATTCATCAGGAGATTCTCAGAAACGCTGATTGTAGGTCAGTCGTCATCTTCTGGGAAATTGGATGCGAGTGATTCGTGTTCTTTCAGCTTGTTCTCGTGATGTTATAACTGAGCCGTTAGAGATGTAATTGATGCTGTTCTCAACTCGTGTTATGAAAGGTTTTTTTTAAAATAAAAAGTTCCAGGTTTGCATTGTTTGTAACATTTTGTGATTATTATTTATCACTATGACTATATAATAATAATAATAATTTAAAATTTAGCAGACTATTAAGATTCTTGTTTAACATAAAAATAGAAATATTGCCAATATTTCACTTGGCAAAATACGTCAACATTTAAAATCACTTAGTATTATAATAAAGAAATTAAGAAAACTTTAAATAAGGACTTTCTTTTCTTAATTACTAGGGCTGCTGCCCCCTAATAGTCGATTAACCGTTAGTCGACGAAAAAAGGCTTAATCGACCACTTTTTTTTTTAGTTGCTTAGTCGCCGAAAAAAAAAAACCCACAGGAAGTGGCGACGTCATGCATTCTGCGACGAAAGATTGTTAACAGCTGCTCTATGCGATAATATATACAGTACATCGGCCAGGGCATCCAAACGCTCACTTATCATTCATCGACCTCAAATATGGATTATAATCTGAAACATGGGGGGGGAAAAATTAGGGGGGCAACTTCACTATGGGGGCCGCGTCGCACTAACGTTAACCTATCAAAATGTTCGCTTTTCAGTGTGTTTGGGCGAAATGAGGACCACGTTCGGTTTGATCACTTGCGTTTAAAACTTTTTTTGGTCATACAACATAAGTTATACATCTTTTGTAAGCTTTAAATACTCTCTTTTATTTGTGTGCCGTCACAATAACAAAAAAACTGTGTGATTTTTGTAAATAATGGAAGCAAACGCTTTCATTATTTTACAAAATCACAAAGTTTTTTTGGGTGTGCTTGCGCGTTCTGCCGTCTCATCACGGTCTTTGAATTTGAGCGCGTCAAATAATAAAACGAAACTCCATGTATACTTGCCTCAGGCATAAGAAATATAGGCTGAAAATACAAACTGGTCTATCAATGAATTATTAAAATGTTAAGGCAGTCTCCTTGCTTTTTTTCCTGATGCAGTCATAATCATTACTTCTGCCGGTGCACTGTGTGGCAAAACTTATTCGTGCGCTTCACAGGCAGTTAAACGGTCATTACTATGATTTATGGTTTATTAATATAAACGTGCGATGATTATCGCTACCGCTTAACAGGACGACTCTGGGTCGACCATAAAAGCTTAGGTCGAGGGCACCCTATTAATTTTTATAATATTTATATATAATATTTTTTAATATTTAGATCATCTATTTTTTAATAGATTAGATAATGAAATGGAAAACAATAAATGGTTTATTTTATGAATTACTAATATTTATATCATTTTAAAATATATTTAGGATGAATCTATCTGGAACATTTTATTTATTTACTTACTACCTTTGCAATTTAATTGAAAAAATAATTAATTAATTTAAACAAACATTTTAGCCTGTTGCTCACCTTGCTGTATTTGTAATACAGTGGCAGTGAGTTTTTTTTGTTTACAAGCAAAACCTCTAAACTTTCTTTTAAAATTGAATCTATTAGTATGAAACACACACACAGCAGTCTGGGTTCATTATGTGTGGTATTGTGTCGTGGGTGAACAGGGGTCTGGTAGACATTATTAAGGACAACTGAATTAACAAGACCCCCCTCTCACTACAACACCCCCAACAGAGAGAGAGGTTAATCCCTCCGGGGCACACACACACACACACACCACACACACAAGCGTTCATATTCTCTGAAATAATCACACACACATATACACACACTTTTGGCTGTTAACAGTGTGTGTGCATCCGCTGCCGCCGCCACACTCCGCCGCTGCTGCTGCTGCTAATGTGTTTGTGAACTGCTGAAAGATCAGTCATACTGTGAAAACACACCCAAAAAGTACACACACATTAATTATCTTGCACACAGGGCTGAGTGTAATTGCAAGACGTTTTTGTCTGCGGTGCTCACCCCCCCACCCCCCCCCCCCCCCCCCCAAAAAAAAAACATTTCACTTCCGTGCTACACACACCCCAGCCACATTTCGGAGACAAAAAAAAGCAGATAGAGCCTGGGGCTGTGTGTGTGTGTGTGTGTGTGCAGCAGATGTCTGGGTCACTCGGGCCAAACAAAGTCCCTCATTAGCATTACAAAGGGGGCAACAGGAGAGCCTTTAGCCCCGTCAGCCGCCACAGGAGAGGAAGATTTGATTTACTTTTTTTGTTATATTAAGACGCTTTAAGTTGGCTTGAAAAAGTAACGTGCTAATCATGCTAGAAACATGCTAGCAACTTGCTAAACATGCTAGCAACATGTTAGTAAACTTGCTAATTATGCTAACAACATGCTAGTAACACGTTAATCATGCTAGAAAAATGCTAGCATCATGTTAATCATGCTAGAATAATGCTAGTAACATGTTAATCAAGCTAGAATCATGCTAGCAACATGTTAGTAACTTGCTAATCATGCTAGAAACATGTTAGCAACTTTGTTAAACATACTAGAAACATGCTAGTAACATGTTAATAATGCTAGAATCATGCTAGCAACATGTTAGTAACTTGCTACTCTGTTAACAACATGCTAGGAACTTGTTTATTCAATTCAAGTTTATTTGTATAGCGCTTTTCACGATACAAATTGTTGCAAAGCAACTTTACAGAAATTTAAGTTTATACAATATTTAATAATAGCTTATCAGTGGTGACTGTCAGTCAACGTACGTATGGCAGAAATGTACGGAAAAACCAAATTAAAGACGTAATCAAACAGACGAAGAACACTATTAACAGCAATTATTATATATTGCAATCAAACTTATAACAAAGTTTGGTAGTTCTGTATGTTGTTTCAGGGTTGGCATCATCTGAGGCGTTGGCATCATCTCTTCTCAGGTGTTCTGGTCCAAGACTGAAGCTTGTGAAACAGAGAAACAAATAGAGGCATAATAATTAGCGTAGCTGCTGTTCCAAACCAAGCAAAATTGTTCTTGTTTAACCCCAAGCTAAAGAATAATAATGCGCATTTGATTTGATATAACTGCAGTACAAGATTATGAGATGCATTAATTTGAATGCTTGGCTAAAGAGATGTTTCTTTAATCTAGATTTAAACAGAGAGATTGTGTCTGAACCCCAAACGGCGGAGAGCCGGAGAACTCTTACCGACCCTCTCTTCAAACGCTACAAAAACAAATGTGTTCAATGAAAATCTAAACTTCTGTTCAAAAGTTTGGGGTCAGTAACATGTTTTTTTTTTTAAAAGAAATAATATTGTAAATACTAAGTTAATCACTGGCAGTATAGATTATGTAAGTTACAAAAATTTTTCTATTTCATAAATGCAGTTCATTTTGGAAAAAAATAAAAAATAAAAAAATCCCAACATATTAAGGCACTGATATTATTATGTACAACACTTATAAGGAAAACTGGTCGTGTGAATCAAAACAGCATGTTTATAATTTATTTTTCTGAAGGATCATTTAAAACTGAAGATGGAGTAATGGAGCTGAATTCAGCTTTACCATCAACAAAAATAATAATATTTTTTATAATATATTAAAAAAAGAATGCAGTCATAAAATTGCAATAATATTCCTCATATTACTGTTTTTCAATGGTCTTTTCAATTAATAAAATGCAGCCTTTGGAGCATAAGACATACTGCCCCCAAACTTTTAAAGCCGTGTACATCTGTTTTTTATATTAAATCCTAAAGGTAGCTTGAACATCAGTTCGAATTAGCGGAATATTATAAACCCATCTAAGAAGTTTACCAACAAAAAACCATATATATATAACTATAATATAATATTATAATATATTATATTATTTTTTTTTTTTTTTTTACAAAAACAATTTCTAAACTATCCGTTAGAAAACAATATTATTATTCTATTTTTTATATATTATTAATGTTGTTTAGAAATTGTCTAATATATTAAAACATTGAAATATTATGGTTTTGATACAAAATATGTACAGAAAATTCTTATTTGGCCCTGCTCTAGTACACAGTTAAATAACAGGTCAAATATGCTTTTGAAGTTCTCACCTTTACTGTAACTCATGTTCTTTGTAAATATATTGATAACACTGTGTGGACTTCCCTTGGCCAGTTCTTCCCACGCTCCATTGCTTCCTCCTTGTACCAGACTTGACACATTAAAGGGCAGGTGCTTCTCTGCCTCTTTCTGAAAGCGTGAAATTGGGTTCAAACTGTCTCCATTCAGATGTGCACTATATCCTGTGGTTTCCAGTCTGGATTTGGGCAGCTCTTGCAGGTCTTCGTCAGATATACTTCCCTCACTCAGCAAAGGACCCTCGCTGATTGAACCTCCGCTGGAGTCCAGCTCAACTTCCTGAACAACGGGCTTTGGAGGAGAAGGGGTCTTGCATGTGTTTCTAGAAGTGTGGCCAGAAGGCATGAGTGTTTGTTTGTTCCCAGTCTCCATCCTCTCCCTAATGCTGTGAAGGTTGCCTACACCTGGAAGGGCCTGATCATAGGTGCTCTGACCCTCAGCAAGCAGTTTTTCAATCCTCTCAACCAGGTCATCAGAATCTGTTGGATTCTCTCTGACTGGCGGACTGACAGGTTTAGCCCAGCGGTCATCGTTAGGGATTAAAAGACCCATGCCTGTATCCCTGGCACAACCGTAGTTTATTCCGGCACCGGCTATCTTACGTGCCTCGCTCTCAATACGGCTGGAGAGAGAGGCAGCTGTGGCCTTAAGAGCCTCAATACGGCTCATTTTGTGGCCTGTGGTTGAGGGGAATGCCGCATGTGCAGTTCGGAACTCTCTGTTAGGTAGTGAAGGTTCTGGATCAAGTTCTAACAGCTGAGAGAAGATATGGCCAGAAGGGGGCACTAGGGAGCTGCTGACCCTCAGAGCAGGACTACGCTGGTCAGATGGGAGCCAGGGTGACCCTGCAAATCCCAACCCATTCCTATAGAAAAAAAATACAAGACAACAGATTATTTAAGTATAATGACCATATGACCTAAAAACAAAAATGACTGCCACTAACATACACACAAAACAACATTACTTTACACATGAAAATGTATAG
>JADLZN010004540.1:0-27531 GCA_018155175.1 Sinocyclocheilus anophthalmus
GATTTTTTACATGACTTCAAGATGCCATTGGTTTCATTAAACATATAAGTTACCAAAGAGATTCAAAGACATTATTTTTTTAAATTTACATGTATGCATTTAGCAGGTGCATTTGTCCAAAGCGACTTAAAATGGAAAAAATGTTCAGTACCTGTATGTATGCATGTATATACAGTGGGGAAAATATTTATGTAATCCCCTGCTGATTTTGCCCACTTACAAAGATGAGTGCCTGTAATTTATGGGAGTTTCTTTTGATGTATAAGACAGATACACCAACCCAACATCCCATAACAAACACATTCTATAAAGTAGAATTGATTTAGCACGCTTTCCTTGGTGACCATAACTATTGATCCCCAAGCAAACATGACTTAAGTACTGGTGCCAACAGCCATTGTATGGCAACACACCGAGGTAAGAACTTTTTTTGTAGTTTGTCACGCAAGTGTGCCACACATGATATCCGAGGGATTTTGATCCCTCCTGCTGGGGACAGATCCGCTCTAAAGCTTCTTACTGGTTCCTTGGTCTGTTATTTGCCACATCGTAGCGAAATTTCAGCTCTCCTCCACAGATTGTCTAGGAGACTGGCTAGTGCCACTCCATGACCTTAAATTTGCCTTCGGTTCTTGCGAGTCTCATCTCCGTTTGTTGGCCTTGGCGGTAAGTGTTGGTTGCTGGTCATTTTCATGCTGCAAGACCCATCCGATGAGCCCTCTGGGGCTCGAAGTTGTTACTGGACTAGAAGCGGAAGAATATAAGTTCCCTCGTAGCAAAAGAGTTTGTAACAGGACATGGCCATACAAATCGCCATAAAAGAAAAATTGCCACCTACACATGTCTGATGAAGTCACATCTTGTACCACATTAGTCAGAAAAACATCCCACAAAAAGCATAATCTGAAATTTTCTCCCCGAATCCGTGCTATAACTGTAGATGAGTGTTCTAGGGTCAACAATAGTACACATTTCTCTACACCAAGCGCCAACAACGGCGTTGTCGAGTAATCCAGAAGACAGCTTCAAAGATGTTTGGTCTCAGCGAACCACAGGCACTTTCGCTCCCACCTCGTGCTGACGATATTTAGATGTTCGTTGGGCAAACTGGGGTGAAACGGGCCTGTACATGGTGGCCTGAAGTGCTTGAGCGGGTGCTGGCTGGGGGGGGGGGAGTTTCAGTGCCTTGTGTCGTGCGGAGGTGTGGTTTACCAGGAAGTTTTTTGCGTTGGGGTGTGTGATGTGGGTGGTCCCATATCTGCCGTTAGGTGAGTCATGTCACAGAGCTCCTCGGGTAGGGGTTGAGGTGTTTGTGGGCTGAGCCCTCTGTACCTGGTGCTCATGGATGTATGCCTTGTGACCGCCATGGAGGAGGGTAGCTTGCAGCTCAGCTCGCTAGATCCAAGGACGAAGGTGAGTGTGATGTTGTTTTGATATTTCTTCCAGTTTTCCGAATAAGTGGTGCTCGCGAAAGGGGGAACGAATAGTTGTCGGTCCTCGCACCAAGGCCTTCTTGTGCTGATAGCGGTCTTGTAGCCCAGCCAAGCCGGTGTGGGTGCAGAGGGGGGCGGTACAATTGCGGTTGTGCCTCGGACATCCTTTGCCGAGGGCCGACAGAAGATAGGGCATAGATGTGCTTGTGTTGGACCGGTGTCCTATATCACCTTAGACGAGCTGCACATTGGCGGAGTAACTCTGTAAGAGTGTCAGGTTGGGGTATCGGGATCTTGGTGTTTCCACATACCAAAGACCCCACTGATAACCATGTAGCGCGGGAGACGGAATGTCGTGCATGGTGGTAGAGGAACAAATACTTATTATTCCCTCACGATGAAAGCATCACTTACTAACCTTAATATATAATAGTTTGTTATTGCATGGTGATGTATTTTGAGTTAGAATAATTCCTTGTCCTCTAATCTGATATCCAACATAACACCGCTACAACTACCAATACAATTACGACCCTTCATATGTCTTTGTAGATGTTGGACAAACTTACAAATCAGCATATATCCATATATTCATCAAGATCAGCATAATATTATTCCCCCCTGGTCTGTGTATATGCGTGTGTGTGACGTATATAACTCTAATATATAGCTATACACTATAGTGGTACAAAAAAGAATAATTGTAGTTTCAGCCACTCATGCGGGGTTGCAAATTTGGGCCGTCGGGGCGACGTTGTAAGGAGTCAAGGGATGGGGGAGGGGGATGTTGCGCTGGTTAAAGGGGTGGTTGGTCATCAGTGGGAGGGGTATTGTTAGGGGCCGGGTCAAGGCTGGGGAGATACGAAAATTGACTGAACGCAAAAAATCCAAAGGTATAATCACATTGTTGAGAGGGGAGTGGTTTACTAAGAATTTATTTGCAATTAAGCTGTGGTGGAAGTAGACTGGGGGGTAGTAGGTTGGGTTGCGTGACAGAAAATTTTACGATCTCTACGTAGGCTGTTTGGGGTGTTATAGTAGGACGACCTTTGTTGCTCAATGACTGAGGTGGTCTGGAGGCGTTCTTGGGTCGCCGTTGGCAGGTTCTTTGGTCACCAAGGGTTTTCACACACAGGGTTCCTGGTACTTTGGCCATGTACCTCCATTTCCGCGATCTGCCTCTAGAGCAATGTGAATGTTTTTGGGGGGTGCTTGCGTCGGCTGGGTCACCCGAGGCGGGATTGTTCACTCCCTTCCTAAGTCTTTCTGTGGGGTTGAAGAGCTGGAACATTGGCGTTAAGAGCCACTCCATGGGACTCGTGTGAAATGCGTGTCTGGCTTCTTCTTACGAACAAAAGCCCTCACTATCGTTGCACAGACCGAACTCGCCGCTGTGGTTCCTGGGATCATTTGTCATAGGCTGAAGACCCAGCACGTTTTCATCTTCAGCGCCCTTCGCTGATGGAAGATGTTTTCACTCAAAATTTCACACTACCTGTTCCCCATGTGCTGTTCTGTTCGGGTGTTAGACGACGGGCAATCAGGGGTGGGGTTCCGTCCTGTGTCCCGTTGCAGAATAAAGCAGGCTGTCCAACGCATTTAGTTGTATGTTCCAACCAGACAACGAACCATAGCATATCAACAGATAGATACCCTTTAGTATTTTTCTGTGGTTGGCTTGCAACTGCAGCATCTTTCTGCCTCCAAACACGATCATTTGAGTGGGTTTTTTAACCAAAAGTCGATTGTGTGGTGGTTAAGTCTGACGCAGATTTATGACATCTTCCCAATCACTCTTCGGATCAGTCACGCACAATCTGCTCTAGTCAACTTCAGACGGGCCTTGCCATTACTGGGCTTTCAGGTGGGACACGTCTGGCACTGCATGGGGTGGATTGTGACTTGGGGGTCCTGCGTGCGCAGTGTGTTCACTTCTGCTTGGTAGCGGCTTGTGTTACTTTGTGGTGTCTCCGAGCTACTCTGCAGGTCAGGTCACTAGGTCCCGGGCCCGGGGTGTGGTTCGGGGGATTTTGCGTGTCCAGCGAGTTTTTCTTGTGGAGTGCATATTTGGTGACGCCCACGGTTGGAGATCTTGGTCGTTTGTAGGCTCCCGATCGTGTAGGGAGTGGAGTTATCAGTGTCTTGTTTGTTCTTTGCGCATTTTCTAATACTTCTGTCCCGGACAGTTGATGTCTTCACACCAAGCCTGCGTACCTATATGACCGAGTTCAGTCTTTCTCCAGCCGGTGTGCAGGGGGGCACAAATTAATTGATATTCTCTGGGTGTCCTTGGTGAACAGCTCTTTTGGTCTTAGCCGTCTGGTGGTTTTTGATTGTGGGAGGTCTGTTTTGCGTTTGGTGTACATGGGTGGATCTTTTATACTGGAGGTAACTGGAGTGGGTCAGAACAGGGATCCATGTAGTATGGCCGCTGGGACAGCAGTGTGGACAGGCGGAAGCGCTCATTAAGAGGAATTACGGTGTGTCTTGGAGGATGCCCGATGATAGTCGGTGCTTTGGTTTGTCAGGGTGACGCGAAATGACGAGTGTGACGGAGTAGTTTTACCACTGATTGCTAATGGTGCTGGGTAAGAAACCTGGACAATGTGATGGTTCGGGAATATTTTTGTTCATCATTTTGTACGCGCTAAGGTAGAAGTATAACCTCATAAGGAAAATGACAGAGCCACCACTCTCTCATCTTATTATTAAGGGTGGGAAAAGAACCTGCACAAATATGGGGGCTGACATAAATACTTGATTATTGCCACCACTGTTATAATCAAATACTATAAAAACATATGCACAGCAGAAACGCAATCAAACACACCCAGAAGAATAAAGGAGCGAGGGGGTCCACCGGGTCGTAAGATGTATAAATTTGATACCTATTCTAAGATAGGATGTGCCAAAGAAACATTCGACATTATTCTGGAGTATTTTTTTTTACATTCTCTGTATAAGATATTTGAAATCAGGACTGTTTTTAGGATCTCCTTCGTTGTAAAAAAATTAGATTTTTTTTTGATGGAACACATGACACCTCAAATATAAAACTCCTCTTATACTGTTTCAGACTGACATTTTATCGTAAATCTTGCGATTTTGAGGAAAAATGTCCATTCTCCACAGTGTTTTACACTCTTTTACCTTATCTCACTCTTAATTATATTTTAGAACGGACATATCTATTCTTTTTAATAGTATTTCCATTTTTTCACAATTGTTTTGCATCTACAGCGTTGTTTTGTTTTTTCTGTCCTTACAATGTTTTTTAGAATTATATTTACCAGCACTAATAATGTTTTGTCTAAATCAGTAATTTCAGTGAATACACACTTGTCATAGTATCACAAAATGTGACAGATTTAGCTGACCTACTAATATTTAACTCAAGACACCTTGATTTTCCCCCAGTCTTCCACCACTCAGTGACGCTGCTGTGTGGTCCACAAATTCCCCTCACTAACAGCTATATAATGTAGCTTTTGGGGATGCCAGATAACGTGGACTATAAGAGCTCTACATCTTCATCATCACCATCATCAACACTTCTGCCGCTGTCCTCACAACTGTTATCAACTTGTTGAATACTTTTGATCAATTTCATTTTTTTTTTTCACCTGTAAGTGTCTTGTTTCCCTCCCTGGATGAGCAGACTCGTCCTGACGTCATCTGCTCTGCTGCTGTTGCTGTGTGTCTGGGTCAGCCTGAGTCAAAGCAGTAAGTAAAGCTGACTTTTCTCATACAATCTCTTTGGTTTCAAGTGTTTCTCAGTGCTTTGAATTCCCAAGGCTTTTCTTGACATGTGACCCACGTGCATTTTTATACATTTAGAATTGGGACGATCACATTCGTCATATAGCTGAGATGCTGCCATGCTTAATAATCAGGGATTTTGCAGTTGATTTGATGACTTAACTGAGTGATATGATGGATTTATGTCTTAACTGTTTATCTAACAAATCCGACATCTTATTTGAGCATTACTTGACATGATAAGGTTTTGACTTCTGTAATAGTACTAATAATCTGCATGGTGGCTAAACTAAATTAGGACAATACCGCAGGTTGATGGATATTAGTCATCAATAAAGGCAATATGTCTTCCATTCCTTTTTAACTAATTTAATATTGGCTTGTATTGCCACCTTTCCTAGCCATGATTTTACCATTGTTAGTACTGTAACTGGTGAATAAATTGTCATTGCTTGCACAATTAACGATTTTTATATAACTGATTCTAACTAGTTTGAATAAAATTACAACATGTGAAATAATGCATTTTACAACTAAAATCCACCAATTGATAGTGTTCATAATGCTAACTAATTTTTGATTTTTTAGTGCATCTTAGCTATTTTCTTGCTAATGAATGTCATGACATATATGCTCAAATTATGTTTATTATTGTTTTGTTTCTTATTAGGCCTAAAAATGTTTTTTGGGTGCTCGTTTCGAAAACCCTGTATTTTTTTTTTGCTGAAGAAAGTTTAACGAATATTAATTTACAATCTGTAACTCAAAATTAATAATTTTGGACATTTTGTCAGATTCTCCACGACACCCATTTTGGTTAATTTCTCACATATAGTTTACCAAGTGAGATTCTAGCCATTGTTTTCATAACCAATTTATAGTTGATTATGCATTTTACGTTTGTCCCCAAAGCACTTACAATAGAGGTACATTTTCACACACAGAGCCAAAAATCTTCGTATCAGAATGCCAAGGTTTTGTTTTTTTATCATAACAAGTAACATTGAATGAAAATTTTTGACTAAAGCTATGGGTCAGGATAGTTGGTTCAGTGTCATGGACCTGTGAGCATAGAATTTGTCATGTGTTAAGTCCGTGAGGGTGCTGTAAACCAAGTATTCCTCACAGCCGTTTCCTGTCTTCGGCGACTGAAAGACGTTCACCTTGCATGATTCCACCCATGACCTGCAATATAGAGTCTGTCATGTGAGGAACCACTGGGTTTTTGCCTCTAAAGACACGTTAATGTTACATGGTCGATATTATAATATATATAGTGTATTATACATATAACAAAACCTTGCTAACGTGTACTGTCCTTACGTTAGCTAGCCGCATGAGCTTCACGAGCACGTGTTACATATCAGTGCTCTTTTGTTGGTTTTGATGGCTTCTATTGTCCTCATTTGTTGTAAGTCCCTTTGGATAAAAGCATCTGCTAAAGGACTAAATGGAAGTGGGTAAATATTAATAAGGCATGACCTATGTGAAAAGAAAATTAGTAATTTTGTCTATTTTCTCTAGAACATGTTCCTCTTTCTCTGTAGTTTTATACGGTGAAAAGCAGACAATCTGTCCACCCTGATGATCTATGGGTTTCAGAAAAGCCATCTCACATATCCAGTGAGTTCGAAATTTACCAACTTGCCTTTCATGATTTCTTTGAAAACTGATAACTTGGGAAATATTGGATTAGCTGAAAGGTACAAGCTTAAGAAAGCCTTCATCATCCTTTTCAGGTAGAAGAAAAGGAAAGTCATCAGAATAGGGCAGTCATCAAATCGTTTGTGCTTAAAGCGTTGTGCGGGTAAATCGCCAGTAGTAGAGAGTCTGGGGGGGTATATATAGCAGGGAGTTATGTAATAGTAAATTTAATATATATTGTTTTTTGACAGCATCAAGTGGGTCTTTTGTGCTTTTTGTTTGTCTCTTTGTTTGTCAGTTAAAGTGTTTTGCATTTCTAATAGAGGGTTTACTTATTTGAGTAGTTTCCTACTAATGCTTTGAACCTAGGAGTGCTTCTGCGACAGGTAGAGGAACCTGAATTTCAGTCCATGTGACTGGGGCTTCGGCTAGGCAAGGGCACTCAGGTCCGATGTATGATTGTGGGTAACCTTTTTGGTGGGAGGGGGGGGGCAATTTGGTGGTGGGGCCACAGGTAGAGCAGTATTTGTTTGTGCAGGGTAGTTGGTGGGTCCGCACGGTGGGTTGTCGCGTTGAGACCAAACAACAGCCCCAAAATACACATATAACTTATGTTTTTCGGTTTTTTTTTTTAATGTTTGGCAATTTATTTAGTGCTTGCAAAAGCATCAATGTTTTGCCATGAGCTGAGCTTTTATGTCTAATTAACTTTAGCATGTGCTATCAACCAGTCATGCACAAAAAACCCATCTGTAATTCAGACAGACAATCATTGTAATTACAACACAATAATTGTATTATAGTAATTTCCTAGTACTTCACTAGGAAGTCACATTATAATTTGTAGAATTATTACTGCAGCAACAACAAAAAGCCAAAAGGATATACTTAAAGGATGGCAGCTACACTGAAAAAATCTGGTGTATAAACATTTTTTATTCAGAAATTGCTAGTAAAATTCACAAACATTTACAAAGAACCATTAGATGTTGAATTACCTGAGTTTTTTTTAAAGAAAATTGTATTTTTCTTGTAAAACATGCTTTATATGTTGTTTTATTTATACTTTTAAAATCATAATTTTACAGGTGGTATTTTATTTTCTTCTTTTGCTTTTGTACAATTAGTCGCGCACAGCTATAAGATAACTTCCTATGTGTCAAAGCCAATGCACAAATATAAAGCTGCATCAACATAATCATGATAAGTCATCTAGTAGGGATCATTTATGTTAGATCAGTGACCTTAACTGAATATGTGTTCAAAATGATGCATACCAAGAGATATGAAAAAGCTAACAACCTATGATTATGATGTCTTTAGGTATTTTGATACACCCTCCCGGAGCAATCGCCTGTTATTCAACATGACGAACGGAAATCTACACCTGTTATTCACTGTCAAGTTATGAACCTGTATATAAATCTTCATAAATCATCCCGGCTGTGCTTTTGTTCTACTGGTTATTGTAGATGTGATAATACTTGGGTTGACAGGTCTTGTAACTTTCGTGTAAAAGATTCCCCCATGGGTGTTATAGAGAAGATTCTTTGCTAAATTCCTTCGCAATTCTTGGAGGACTTGTCTTCTTAATTTAAGGCTTTGCACACCTCTTTTACTATACTTCAAGCGTACAGACTTGTACAGCGGTTTACCGGTTTATTGAAGAAAGCCTGAACACCGTTTGGTGGCTATAACAAGGAATTTGGGGATTGAATAGTTGAGGATGATGAACTCGTTTACCCACCCTGTGGAACTTGGGGCAGTTCATTGAAGGCTGGCGAGGAGGGTCAGGGTGGGGTCCGGGAGCAGGCGCAGTTACACCTGTTGCCAGGTGTGTCGCATTTGGGTGGGGTCCTATTGGTTTTTTTTTTGTATATTGTGTTCACTGGGGATTGGTGAAACGTTCGAGCAAAGTTCTGCACAGTAGTGGCCTCATTGGTTTGTTACGCAAAAGGGCACAGGGACCAGCACTTAGTTAAAAGCAGATGCTTCTTAGCTTTTACTGCTTGTCTCTTCCGCCATGTTAAATAGGCTGTACGTTTTGTGGTGATGACTTGTGCACATTGGATCCTGTGCCGGAGACTGTTCCAACATGGTGAGCGTGGTACAGCGGTTTCATAAATAATCCAACATCCTTGTTATATACTATAAAACCGGCCTCGTGTTCACGCGTTCATAACAAGGTATTGAGGAAATGTTGGGAGGCATTTTTCCTGGTCACACAATTTGTAAGGCTGCCGGTGTCCACGTCAACAAGGAACGTCCAAAAAGACACAGTGAGTGAACAAAATGTTAATTGAGCAAGTTCACAGCAACAGGAAGGGTCCAATCCTATGTAGACAAAAGCTCCACCCACAGGGAAAAGATCACAATTATGCCCTGAGTATGTAGAATTCTGGTGTGACAGTTCTCATCTTTGTTTGTCAATTGGGGCGAAGATTGTGGGATTGAAACCATAGCAGATAACAGCAGGGAGCCTGGCAAGGCTGACTTGAAGGCTAGTGAGTCATGGCACATCACAAGAGTTCCTTCTCAGCAACTAGTCTTCGGTGTTTTGGTGCTGGGGTCCACCTTTGTAAGCTCACTCAGGCAGGGATAGGGTCTGCGATTGCTGGAAGAGCAGGACTAGAGGGAAAACGCAGCACAAACACAAAACACCACTACTCAGCACAACACAGAGAAACAATACCATGTACAAAAGGGGGGGAAATAAAATAAAGCAAACCTAAAACGTAAATGGAAATATCTAAGTTTAGACAAAAAAAAGAAAAGAAACAAGACTGATGAACAACTAAATATGATATTACAAGTAAATATAAGCAAGATTATTAAAGAACAAAACCAAAATCAGAAGATAGAAAATCAAGAGCAAAAACTACAATTAGGATACACAATTACAGGGCAAGACTGGAATATAGAGCAGCAAGTCAGTAACTGTCTATATGGCACAAGACGAACCAGCAACCGCAAGAGGAAAAACAGCACAATATAAAAGGAGGAAAGTACACGAGGGACAGGTGAGCCCAATTACAGAAACGAGGACAAGACATGGCCTAAACAAGTGGGCGTGACCAAGGGAAACAAGAAGGTGGGACCACAGGAACACATGGCAAGCATAAACAAAAGACAAAACAATGTGTGAAAACACAAGACAAACAAAGAAACATTAAACAAAAGACAACACAGACTCGCCAGGGTAATAAGGGACCCATAGGCTGCGATGCTGTGAAGGTATCACCCTACATCCACAGATATAGTCCCCACCATCCAAGAGTCAAAGAAGATTCTGTGTTTTACAGTGGTGGAAAAGAGTACTGAAAAACATACTCCAATAATAAGTCTAACTTCCCAAAAATGTTATTCAATAAGAGTAAAAGTTACTCTCTCTAAATACTACTCAAGTCAAGTACAAGTAGCCATTTTAAAAGTACCTCAAGCGTAGTGAGTAGTGGAGTATTATGTTTGGGAACGCCATTCCACTTATAGCACTGCAAATAAAGGATAGGGTTTCCGTTGTCCCAGTTACTTTTATGGATGTTTTTTTTCAGTAAAGTAAAAAACGAATTTACGCAAACATTTTTAAATTTTGATCATGCTAGCACTGAAAATCCAGGCGTGTAATATTTGAACACGCCACAATACTCTGTTAACATTTATGACAGAACCGTTCTGATAGGGGGGTCCTCTCTTTCAGGTTACATTAAAAAAAAAACCAAAAAAAGAAAGTCCTTCCACAGTGATATATACCATCGATAAATATTTCGACCCCCACCACTTTACTTAGTGATCCTATCGTAATGTTCAGTAGAACTTTCACCGGCATAGACAAAAGGGTGTTGACAATTCCATACCCTTGTCTTTAATGGTCTTACTGCCCTTTGAGCCTAGAGACCTGCAACTTCCCGCGGGTAGTCGACCGTGGGACTGGGGACCTAGCTGACCCCACGCAAAACCAGCGGCGCGGGACAACTTTTGATGGTTCGATGGGCGTGGTTGCGGTCTGAGAGACTATTGTGTGTGTGCGGAGCGGGAAGAAAATGATTTGTGGGGATTCCCGCAAATATAAATGATCTAAACATAAGATGTCTATAAGCTAAATTGTTATTTTGTGTGTTGAATCACAGAAAAGCAACAAGAACAACTAAAATAAAAACTGTTAACAGGCGCAAACATAGGCAGAGTTTTTATTTATAACACGTGATTAAAGGGTTGCGCAATGTATCCAATCACAGACTCAGCTGTTGATTTCTAGAACGCAATGGCCAATCAATAGGTATTAAGTAAACTCTACTCACCGCAGTGCTGAAATTGCCCGTGCTCCACTTATAGTCTCATTTTAATCATGCGAAGTGTAGCACTTGTGAAAGATTCATTGTGCATGTTTCATTGTGTTTATTAACAGAGCTTTATTGAGAGCGCAATTAACTAAGTGTCAGCTTTTAGTGATAATACGGAAGCGCTGCTCCTTCCCCATACTTAAATACAGCAACCATTCTGAGAAAAACTACTCAATTACATTAAACGAGAGATATTTGTAATTCGTACTTTACACCAATGTGGTTTATAACCTACAACATTATCATCTTTAAAAGAAAAAACGATAAATTTGTCCCTTTGTTGTGTAATAGTAATCATTTTGATACGCTGGAAATGTGGTATCTATGCGAAAAAAAGTCACTTTATTATCTCGAGTTTAAATATTTTAAGAATTCTATATTTCAAGTTATGCCTGTAATTATAAATGAAATTCAAAAATTAAATTTGTTTGCAGTTAGCAGCCTCTTTTATCCAAAGTGACCTTATTCAGGCTATACCGTGTTTTATTTATTTTTTTATTTATAATTTTTATTATATTAACCTACAGTCCCAATTGTCATATTAAAATCTTTCGAACTTGTAACTCACAAGTCCTAAATTCAACATAATTAATTTTTAGTTATGAGTGAGAAAGTAACTATTCTGTGGGAAATAAGCCACTTATGCTGTTACTAATCAATGCAAATCAGTATCAACATAAATCAGTGGCTGCACTAGCAGCCAGAAGCTCATCTGAAACTGTAAATTCAGCCACAGGGGGGCTTACATTCCTTAATTATAATTGCAATGCATAATTTTGAGATTAATGTTTTGAATATAACATTGTGAACATAGAAAAATGAAATGGTGGGGAACAAATGAATTATGTTTTTAAATAACTAAAACCACTGTCACTAGCAAGTCATTGTCTTAACGAACGACTCATGGAATCATTTTCGGCAAAAACAATACTCTTCTTCCTCGTCTGGTATTGCTTAACTATACCATATTTTCTAAATATAAAAAGCAAGAATTCATAGACAGATGTCATGTCAGTGACACTGTGTGAGAAAATGGACGTGTGGCGTGAGAGGGCCCACTTTTTGGTCTAGTGGCCTGGGCACGTGCCTCAATCCCTCCCTGCCTGCCCCAAATTATTACAAATATTAATCATTTGTCATAATATGATTTATTAATGAGGAGTTTCTAAAAACTACTCTAGGGCTCTGTTTGTACTAATGTAGGGCTATAATCATAACCTTTGTCTATCCGGAAACAGACGTGTACCCTGGAATCAGAATTCTTGTTCCCATCAAATTCCACTGCATATTGATATTTGTGATAAATTCTTATTGGCAGGCTGTGCTAACACATTATCATATTTTTGTCCATTTTAATGAGTAGTTTAAGACAAAAACTCATTATTCTGATATCAGTAGATCAACAAATATGTCCGATTAAAACACTCACAAACTAAGTTATCCGACTTACCTAAATCCACAGATCCCGATCTTCAATATTCAGTGAAATGGACAAATTAAAAAGAGGGTCGCCATTCATGTGCAAAGTGCTGAGATGAGATTTTGCTACTATACAGTCATGTGAACACGTTAAGACACCCTATTGAAATTTCAGCTTTTTACTGTTCAGGCAAATCACAACATTATCTGGTATTCTTGAAAATGTGAAAAATAAAACCTCAGATGAACAACAACACGTGACATAGCAAACCGTGTCATCATTTATTTGACAAAAATGAAGCAAAGATGGGAAAGTCATGTGTGAGAAAGTTAGGACACCCTTACTGTTAACAGGAATGAAGAAACTAAGTAGCAGTCTGGTACTGCTAACCAAATGCCTATGATTAAATGATCATCAGCAAGAATGAGCACCTCTATAAAATCAAACATTTTGGCAGTTTGCTGGACCGGAGCCTTCAGGTGTGTGTTAACACAATGCCAAAGAGGAAAGACGTCAGCAATGATCTTAGAGAAGCAGTTGTTGCTGCCATCAATCTGGGAAGAGTATTACGGCCATTTGCAAACAATTTGAAGTCCATCATTCCACAGTGAAGAAGTTTATTCACAAGTGGAAGACATTCAAAACAGACACCAATCGTCCCAGGAGTGGACGTCCCAGAAAATTCCCCCCAAGTGAATTAACTATACCATATTTTCTAAATATAAAAAGCAAGAATTCATACAGACAGATGTCATGTCAGTGACACTGTGTGAGAAAATGGATATGTGGCGTGAGAGGGCCCAGGTAGGGCAAGGTAAATTACAATAAATACAGTAAAAAAAAAAAAAAAGATTGTTTTAGCCAACAGATTTTGTAAATAATACAATTGTATACATGAATCACTTTTAAAACAGGTGACATTTCCCAAAATTTAGAAAGACAGAATTCACATGTTTTTTTATAAAAACGTTTTTTTTCTTTTCTATCAAACAACCTTTTATTTTAAAAACCACTGCATGTTATTCAATTTAGTTTGTGCTTTGTTCTGCCATCAGAAACATAAAGAAAAAGGACACAGTATCAACTCACTTCTCATCACCCTGCATTCAATATAAACTAGGGTAGAAAATGTATACAACATAACATAATCAAGCTATTTGCATATTTAGATATTATAATTATAATTCAGTTCTGTCCAAATTGTTTTTATCACATTTTATCTTATCTGGATAATTAGTTGGTAATACAAATTAAATTTATAAGTAGTGTAACACACCCAGAGACAACTCTCCTGTTATCTAACAGCTGCCCTCGCATATTATCTCAACACACCGTGCGTTTAATTGATCATTCCTTCTAAGTACATGGACATCATATTGTAACCGACGGTTGATTGTATAGTACATAAGACTCCTAAAGGCTAATGTGCATCTCTGTTATGTGACATCTGTTTAACCACTCTTCCAGGGCTCAGTTTTCACTAATACATTATCAAAACTTTTGTCCTTCAGGAAACGAATCTGCACTCCAGGCGCAATGGTCAAACTGGATTTGTACTGATAAATATCATAATTCTCAGTACCGTCCTCCATCTTTTCAAACTTCACAGCATATTGATATGTGTCATACTTTTTATTGGATTTTTGTGAACTACTATAAAACCCCACCCATGAGTAGTAGAAGGTATCTTTCCAGTTTCTGAAGGTCTTCTTGATATAAAGCAGAGCACACGCTTTACCGTCTTTAGTGAAAAGCTGCAGACCAGCATCAGTCTTTGGTATTGAAGTAGGGAAGACATTGTTGGCATCATAAAACTCTAGTTTGTAAAAGAATTCTGGATCAGCCCAGGGTGATGAGAATTTAGGCACAGGATCTTCACAATTTAATGGTAATACAGTCACTTTTTCAACACCCTCCCAGGGCGTAGTCTGTGCTAAAACTTTGTCATATTTTTTGTCCAGCAGGAATCGGAGTTGCACTCCAGGAGCAATGACTAAATTTGACTTGTAATGGTAAATATCATAATCCTCTGTGCTAAAGTCTTTAATCTTTGTAAACTTATCAGCATACTGATATGTTGAATAGGCATCATTTTTTTCCTGTGAACTTTTGTAAAACCCCACCCACGAGTGGGAAAAACATTTTTTCCAGTCACTGAAGGTTTTCTTGATGTAGAGTCGAGCACTGGCTTTTCCGTCTTCAGTGTAGAGCTGCAGACTAGCGTCAAACCCCTTTATTCTAATGGGGATCACTCTGTTAGCTCCATCAAACTCTGGTCCATACCAGATGTCTGCTTTACTAAAATATGATGTGTGCAGTTGCAGTCGGGGTTGGAGACCAGCATTCAGTGAGACAGAGGTATCTAAAGCGTCAGATGATTTTGTAATTGTGACCTTTTTCTTGACATCTGTACAAATTTTATTAGTATCACTGGAATAAATGTTTTGGCAAATATCAATGTAGACATATTTATATTTTTTTATTATATAATCAGGTATCTCCCATATGAGTTTTGAACAACCTTTTTTATTTGCTTTTATCTCTAGTTTAATTCCCTCATATGTATTGTACTGGGAATCAGGTGAACGTTTCTTTTGGCGCCTGGTGTTTGTAGAGTCATTGCTGTTATATCCTAACTGTTTCAGAAACTGACGGCATCTGTCTTCTTCTGTTTTTTCTGTTGTATCACTTAATATAATGTAAACATTGTTCTGATCTGAATTGCATTTAAAAGGGTGTCTGAGCTGCAATATCAGTGCAGGAGTAATCTCATAAGTGACAGAAGGATTAAAGTCATTCTTGCCACGGTTATGTGCTGTACTAAACACACCGAGTATCCTCTTTGGGCTATTTCGACACATACAGACAATGAGCCTGTCCATGTTGCTTTCTAGCATGTTGTTTCTGTTCTCGTGCACATAATTTGGCAATTCATTAGCACGCTGGAAACCTAGATTGCCAAAAGTATGATAACTCTCACTGGATCTCAATAGCGGGAGAATGCGCTCACGATTTCCAAACCTGTGAAATCCATAATCACCTCCAATAGGATTAAAATTCAAATACATATTATTGTTCTGATCAACATCCACTCTTTGGGCAAACCAGAATAATAATTGGAGTCCATGATGTGGAGAAGAACTTCCATAGCGTGTGCTTTTCAAGTCATCAATATTGTTAAGTTTTCTCACAGAAGAGACACTCGCCAAGAAGAGACAGAAGAGCAGGAAGCAGAGTCTCATGGCACCCATGGCAAAATCTGAATCAAAAACAGAATATTGCAAATCAAACATAAGCTGTAAATAGAATTGGCAGGCAATTTAATAAAGGCAAAATGTTGTAGTTTTATATTGAATTTAAGATTTTAATATTATCATTATAAAAACTGAACAGGAAAATGTTGTGCTATTTTAATGTTTACACTAAAAAATATTGACAATTTAGAACTTCCTTACAGTAGTACATTTTTATAAAGGTTCTTAAAGTTGCGACATTTCTATTGAGCGCCAATTGGGAAACTCATCAAAAATTAGATCAATGCTTTGAAAGTGTCACAGAGCCACTCGATGTACACTTTTAAAGAAATCAACTTTGGAGTGGCTGCTAACAGTTATATCCACATTAAGATGGGATAGGAGAAAATATTTTATCATTTAAAAAATTACATACATAACCTTAAACTTTAATTAAAAATTTCAAGAACACAACACCTATAATACCTATCATTGGCAATATTGTGTCAATAGTTTAATAACTTTTGTTTGATTTAAATTTTATATTTTTTAATTTAGTAAATGTAATTCATAATCATAATTTATAATCTGAATGCATTTAAACTCTTTGAAGACATCTATCATTTTCAACAGACTTAAAACTTTAAACTCATCCTACCTCAGATTGAAGGTCCTCAGTGGAAGAGCCTCTGCATCTTTCACATCTCTCGGATCTTTATTTATTCAGTATGGAGGAGGCTGTACTTTACAGACAGGGTGTGTCTGTAACCGTGTCATTTTTTTTTTTTTTTTTTTTTTTTTGGGACCATACGGAAATTTTGCCACAAGTTTTTTTTTTAGTGTCCTTGTTTATATGGACAACATGTCATGCTTGAATATCAGACATGATACAGTATGTTAAGAAGCAAAGAATAATCAAGGTCCTGCATTACAAGCCTACTGGTGCATACTATCCAGGAGTTGGCATCAAGTTCCAAGGCTATATAAACCTGACGAATGTCAGAGGGGTGAACCTTCCGCAGCATTTTGCAAATATCGTGCTCGATACCCCGGATAAGAATGCCTGGGGCCGCCATACCTCAAAAAAAAAAAAAAAAAAAAAAAAAAAAAAAAGAAAAAAAAAAAAAAGACAAAAAAAAAAAAAAAAAAAAAAAAAGGGTGGAATGAGCCTGACCCCTGGTTAGGGAGACCAGAAGACATAGAGGGGACATTGTGAGGTCTCTCGAGACGCAAACAAGTCTACCTGGGCTTGACCGAACTTCTTCCAAATCTGCTCCACCACCACCTCAGCCCCTGCCTCAACAGGATGTCTGCTCCGATTGAGGTGCCAGGGACGTAACACTGCCCTCAGAGAAAAGCATTTCCCATGTTCCCCATGAAGTATCTGTAGCGCCAGCCTTTAAGGGGGCACAGCGCAGACCCGCTAGCGGTTGATGTTTAGGACCCCCGATTGTTTTGTCTGGGCGACAGCACATGATGGCCCTCTCGGTCCTGGGAGAAATTGCGTCAATGCTTCTAACAGGGCCAGCATCTCCATGCAGTAGATGTGGCCGCATGAATGGTGGACCTTCCCACAGACCCTGGCGAGCGTCCACTCCTAACCGCTCCCCACCCGGAGGAGCGTCCGTTTTAGCGTTCGCTACGACCTGGAGCTCCCAACACCGGTCCCTGAGACAAGAACCAATGTTTCCTCCACATGTCCAAGGCATGTAGGCATCGCAGCGTGACCTTGATCATGCAAAGCGGGTTGCCCCTTGGGGAAAACCCTTTGGTCCTGAGCCACCACTGCAAGGGTCTCATGTACAGCAGGCAAAAGGTATCACGTTGGACGCTGCTGTCATCAGGCCCAACAGCCTTTGAAACTTTTTGACAGTGAGTGACTGGCCTTCTCTCAACCTCTTCACTGCCATGAGGTTCGACTCGATCGGAGCAGGAGACATACGTGGAGACATACGTGCCTGCATCGTGGTCTAATCCCACACCACGCCCAGATAAGTGTTTCTCTGTACTGGAGAAAGCACACTTCCTTGGTGATAAGTCTAAAGCCCAGCTCTTCATGTGAGCGAGAACGACATCTCGATGCCGAACCACTATCTGCTCTGAATGAGCTAATATCAACAAGTTTGTTTTCCGCTGATGTAATTCAGATGTAATTCCCTGGATTGCAGAGGAGCCCTCAGAGCACATCCACACACTTGGCTGAGAGTGACAGGCCAAAGGGAAGAACTTGATTTTGGTATGCTTCGCCCCCGAAAGCAACCTCAGGAACTTCCTGTGTTGAGGAAGGATGGATATATGGAAATAGGTGTCCTTCAGATCTATCGTCACAAACCAGTCCTCGTACCTGATTTGAGACACAACCTGTTTGATTGTGAGCATTCTGAACTTCAGTCGCAAGACTGAGCGGTTCAATAGGCGCAGATATAAAAATGGGACACAACCCCCCATCCTTCTTCGGAACGATGAAGTACGGCTGTAGAACCCGGACTCTGTTAAGAGGAGGGACCACCTTGATGGCCTCTTTCCTCAAGAGAGTGCCTACTTCTTGTTCCATGACCAGAGCCTGCTCGGGGCCCACCAGAGTGGGAAACACCCCGTAGAATAGAGGCAGACGCAACCCAAACTGAATCTTGTAGCCTCTTTCTATAGTGTGCAGGACCCATTGAGATACATTTGGCAGTAGCTTCCATGCTGCTAAATAGTCTCATAATACTATCGAGACTGGCCTCCGGTGTACTTGTGGCTGCTAATTCTGTGCCCTGAAGCGGAGGACCGGCAGGAGATGGCTGATCTAGCTGCTCTACAGACCTCCTTGGAGGTAGCGAGCCTCTCAGTACTGCTACGTTTCCGGGCGGTGACTGAGAGATACAGTCGCTGGAGATCACTGTGCCCTGAAGCACCGGGGGTGGCAGGGTTAACGGAACGATCTCCTGAGGGCACTGAGGAGAGACGGGCACCATATGCTGAGGTGTGAACCACTCTTCCCCAGAGGGGCCTGCCCTCAGATGGCCGAAGCCTTCTTATTGAAAATGACGGTCCTCAGACCAGTCATCTCCTTTGAAGACTTCGACCTGGAGTGCCACCCCCCCCTCCTGCCTTTCTTTCTGTGGAGGGGTGCGAGTGGCAACGCCCCATTTTTGGACTTCTCGTCCATATGTAAGGCGGGGGGGGGGGGGGGGGGAAAGCTGGTACACCTGGGCTGATCCCGCCTATCACCCATGGAGCGGCAGGGAATCACTAAATGCCGCCGCTTTGTTCCAGCATCGCTGAACGGCCAGGAGGCAATAACGGGGCGTCCAGGAGAAAGACGCTATTTCTCTTTTATATATATATTATTGGCCAGTCAATATTTAATTTAGCCACAGCTCTAGTCACCACCTCCAACAGCTCCTCAAGCAAGACATGACTGTGCTGGCAAGTCCACAGACTCGTCTCTTTCGGCGCTCAGACCTCAGGCCTCAGAGGAAGACAACACAAGTGTCAAGCCCTCTCTTGGGGTGCAAGAAACCGTTTCAGAACGTGTGTCCATCCCCTGAAAGTGAGCGCTAGATCTGGCAGGTGAAGAAGCAGAAAAGGACGTGCCCGTCTTCATTCTCTCTGCCAGATCCATCTACGAACCTCATGATTTAAGGCACCACTCTGCCTCGGCAAAGGCGGGACCCGAACCGCGGGGAACACTAGCGACAGCACCCTCTTCAAAGAGTGCTCTCCAGGAGCGGAGCGTCCGGATCGAGAGGTGAATGTAATGCAGACAGTCAGTTCCCTCGAGAGCTGACCGAGCTTGCTCCGCTCCCAAACAAGCAACGCACAAACTGTGTGTATCCCCACCCATGATGAAACAAGGGCAAGGAGGAACACACAGCCTGAAATGCTGCTTGTCAAGACTCAGAACTCTTGCCAGATTTTGCCATTATAAGATTGCAACAGGACGTACAACAATAAATATGACGTGACACACATAGAGCACTTACTGAACAACAGAAGCTGCCGCTGTCTCCACCGCACATGCTTTTATACTTCCTGATCGCTACGCATAGGACGGATTGCACACATGTTTCCGAGCGTGGGAACACAGGGGCGTTCCCAAAGCATTCTCCGACGCAACGTGAGTTCCTGAAGGGGAACAGTCTGATCACACGTTCACACAGAGAAAACTGAGCTTATGATGTGGAAGACAAGTCTGATAATGAGTTAATTCAGACAAAACTGTTTGATTATGAGTTCATGCAGACAAACAAGTTCAATCATAATTTAAACCGTCTGATTATGAATTAATGCATACAGTCTGATCAAACTGTTTGTACAGGACTTGAAAGGACAGTCCGATCAACAGTTTATTCAGGACAGAACAGTGTAATATTGAGCTCATACAGACAAAACAGTTTACTTATGAGTTCATGGCATGACAGGATAGTCGGATCATGACTTTATTTGGACAGACTAGTCTGATCAAGAGCTTGTGGAAACACAACATAACTTTTACTGAGGTCAGGGCAGATGTATTCAGCTTGTCTCATTTAATATCAGACAAACTACATACAGGGCCAACTTCTGTCATTTGGCTCTAGCACAAGACTGTCTTCTGCTCCTTCTCCTTCTCACGCAACATGCTTGTTCTAATATTTGCAGATAATTTTCCTCCTCTTGTGTTGCAGTGGCATTATCCGGCCTGACTGTGGGTTTTATTATCATATTCGTCTGCTTTACAATCACTAAACTCCATCTGTTGAGCCTGCTGCAAGCATACCAAGCATGCATGCCCATGTGTGTGCAGAATGCTGATAGAAGAGACCAATGCCCTCCTGGTGTGCTGGGAAGCCCTGTACAGTCGTACATACAAGGACACTTATTCGAATGGAGGTTTTGTAAGATGTGCATATGAGGGTTGGCCTGCCATATGCGGTCCAGGAAGTTGGAGTGTCCAGAACTGTGCATGTACAGTCTGGAGCTAAACGCAAAAGCAGGTGGTTGCATGAAAAAAAATAAAAATTCACAGGCCCTTTTAGATAACAGATTTACAGAACATAGGCAAGATTCACTTTACAGGGACAAGAAAGATTACTGTGGCATATAAACTCAGCAATTACTCAACACAACAGTAAATGAAAACAGAGGACAACAGAGCTCTGTATAGACAACAGTGAATACAGAATGTCAGTAGTTGGTCATAACTGAATCTCTGGATCTGACTAAACCAAATGTTATTTTGTAATTTGCATTGAGGCTTAGTAATGACCTCTGTATTACCTTTCTCCCATTTTTGTTGTAAGAAAATTGTTGCTGCTTTTAAAATGCGCTTTATGTACAAATGCATTTTAATGTTTTACTCTTGACTCAGACTTTCAATCTATGAAACTATGAAAATCCATCATTCATTTATGATTTACTACATTTAAAAATATGCCAATGTGCAGCAAACAATGTTTAAAATATGAAAAATTCATTATTTCAGTATTTTACTGTGTGAAAGTGACATCAATGTTTAAAAATGCATGACTATCTCACAGTTGTGGCATCATGGAAGAGCATGTTTGAGATGAAAATATGAGACGTGATGGTAAATCAAGGTAACTATCACTTGTGAAGATACAATTTTTATTGTGCATCAATTTACATCAAGTAGCAATATCAAATTCAAAGTCAAATTATACAGAAACATCTGAGAATGTTATTTAATTTTATGTAGATAAGATACATGAAATGCTAACTGCAATGAGCCTTAGCAAGAATTGAATTCCAAATATGTTAAAATAATCTACTACTATCATTCATACCTATTTATAACATATACATTCTAGTTTTGTCTCCTCTCAAATTTGCATGATTGTAGTGTATACTGTTAATTACAAGATACGTGTTTTATTTTTGTTGCCTCATGTCATACTGTACTTCCAATATAAGAGTGATGAATCCCATTGTCCCCTTAAGATCTTGTGACTTCCATGACATCACACACTTGTTGTGTACATAGCTTTATAACTTGAGCTTATTAGTTTTGTTGCACCAGAGCTGCATGCTTATCTAGACTTATCTAACTTTGTTGATTATTACGGAAGCATTCTAATTTTGTTGAATTACTTGCTTGCAGCATAATAATGAGCAAGGGAAGATCATGTGTACCTGTGTGGATACCAACACCCCCTCTGCAACATGGCTCTGATCAATGTGGTACTCCTCAGGCAGAGACCGATACAATAAAAAGTGAGTATGGTGTGCTAAAGTGCTGCTGTTTGGATAGAGGGAGGAATAATCCTTATCTGTAGGAATGCAAACGTAGACAGGTAAGCTGCTCGTTAGAAAGGGTGAGGAGGCAGGCAACCAATTGATCTGATTTAATCTCATCACCATTTGATTGACCGGATGTCGGACATGTTTGTGCCTGCTGAATGCACAAAAGCACGACAGATTTATCTTAGTCAACCTTCAAGTGTCTGTGTGTGTGTATGCAGAGAGCAGGACCGTTTGTCTTAGTCAAGCAGAAAAGCACAAAGGCCGCTATCATGGGCCAGGATCACCACACCTTCATTGCAAAGAAAGAAAGAAAGAGAGAGAATAGGAAAGAATCAAAGTGAGAAAGGGTTTGACAAATGAAAGCTTGAGAGCGGAAGGATGGACAGATAATGACCATGGGGTCTTGTCAGCTTTAACACATCCTGCGTGGCAGGAACATCACTCCTAGTTTAAGCATAAAGGCTTTACACAGAACACAAATTTCCACTGTCAAGCCATTTCCATTTTAATAATAACTTGCTATGAAAATAATTTCCGTTTCAGCTTACATCATCATGACGCCATTGGTGGGGAAAACAGCCAAACATGTTTCAACCATTCCTCTACAACTGTCTGCTGCTAGCTGCAACCACCATATGAAAATAGTACAGCAAAGTTTACCTCCCAAACTCTGTTCCCTATCCCAAAACTAACCTAGTTGCGGCCATACTGGCTTGGCATTTTGTACTTTAAGAAAAGGAGAAATATCATAGAGTTATTTCACTCCTGAATTCTTCTAAAATTTTAGGAAACACAAAGTCGGGTTTGCTGAAGTTCTGTCCTTAGGCCGTGTGTCCACGAAAGTGTTTTTAGCCAGCTGAAAACGCCAGGTGCTCTGCTAAAAATGCCTAGCTGTGAGCATTTGAGAGCGCTTCTGTGGTGCAGCTTTTTCAGTTGAAATGCTTTGGTTGCTACGATACGGAATATTTGCTAAAGTAATTTGTCAGACACATCGCAAATGAAATGTTTCTTCAAGCATTATTTTTCATAACAATAATATGATAGTCCAGCAATTTAATCTGGTAAAGGCATAAATACTCGGAGACAAGCAATATTCTCAATTGTTGTTCCGTCCTGGTACCAGCATGAGGACGGTTCTTGTGGTGGTATTAGTCCAACTTGCCCGCCCTTAAACTGTCCTGATATTCTGTTTTAGCTAATTTACCAAGCTCTTACTTCTTTCAGTAAGCCCATGTAGAATTTAACTTTACATTACATATATTTCTCCAGTCCTGTTTGAACCACAGATTGGTTCTTTTGATCACACTGGCCAAGATCACATCACATCAAGTTTCCTAAGTCTGTGTTAGATCTCATCAAAATACCTCTGCAGTTTGTCTGGTTCTTGAAGTCAAATGAGATTTTCCTCTGGGCTCCTGATCTGTAGTGGCGTATCTCCCCTGCTTCTAGACTGTATTTGTAATAATCAGTGTCAGCTGACCAGCCATCATTTCAAGTCATCTTATTTAAAAGACACAAAAAGGCACTTTCGCTCCATGACTTCACTATTGACAGTGTTGAGCACAACAATTCGTACTTGTTTAGTAAGTTTTATTAGTAGAGCGATTTAATACCAGCTCTTCCGCACGGTAGCATTCTGTCAAGGTGCACTTTTTGGTTTTGATTTCTTAATGACTAAACTGTAAAGTGAAAGGTTAGGCTAAATTCTTAAAATAATTTCCTTTAAATTCCTTTTTCCATTTGCTTCAATTTGTGTTTTCAATTAGATTTCAATTAACAGCCTTGCCTTTCCATCTAAGCATAACTAATAGACACTGACATTTCCATCACTTAACCAGTTCCATATGTATGGCCTTTCTGAAATAGTAAACTTGCTTGGTACTCACCTGGTGCAACATTACACTTATGATGTGGTGTTCAGGTATAAGCCTCTTGTTACATGAGTCTTGATAAATAGCTCATAAACTTATAAAAGCAAAGCTAAAATGGCACGTTTTTTATCTCACGTAAGCTTATGTTAATACTAACTGTTAGGTTAAAGGTATGGTTTAGTGTAGGTGGTTCAACACGATAGAGCATTAACCTTTTAGAGCCACTCACCAGACATTTCATTTCTGAACTGCCACAATATGTACAACAACCAAAGTAATAAAGTCTTGGCAAATTCACGTTCCTCTGTTTCAAATAATACTGAACGCCCTTTTAGCGCGACTTTTAGTGTTATGAAATGTGCAACAACCAAAATAATAACATTTTGCAAGTCACCATATTTCTCCACCGAGCCTTGATTGAATATATCTGTAAACGCAACCGGAATGTTTCTGAACATTATTTCATACCTGTTCCCGAAAGTTCAGCTGAAAGTATGTCAACCTCTATTTTAAGATGAAAGTAACCAACCTTATCTGGAGTGTTTGGAGAGCATTGTAACAGCAACAATCTTGGCAGGGTTTAGAGGGAATAAAGGGAATTAGAATAACCCACAAAAAAAACAAAAAAAAAAGAAACACGAAAAAAAAAACACAGTCTCTGGTCAGAGATAGAGAGAGATCGGATAAATATATATATATAGATATATAGATAGATATAGATAGATAGAGATGAAGAATAGATAGAGAGAAAGAGAGCGAGAGAGAAGATAGAGAGATCTATATATTTTTTTTTCTTCTTATTATACTTAATCCATGAAGGGCAGAAGTTGTTCTTCATGTGCTGTTTATTCCGAGTCTCCAGGCTTTCCCTCCCCCCCCCCCCCCCCCCCCCCCCCCCCCCCCCCCCCCCCCCCCCCCCCCCCCCCCCCCCCCCCCCCCCCCCCCCAAAACCCCCCCCCCCAAAATAAACCCCCCCCCCCCCCTCTCAACAAACATCTGTGCACTGCTGTAAATAAACAACAAACAGTCCGTAAACAACAGCACCACACTACCCTTACTCCTGGATGTACCAAATCTGATTTGCCATAGGCTTGTAAGAGAAAAACCATAGATTAAATTATTTTCTTTTCATCTTAGAATGAATTGAAGTTTAATAAATAAGCTATTTTGGTCTGTTGGATTTTGAGTGAAAGTGTTTGCACTTCTTTCTAGCCAGCAGCCTTTTCAGCATAAACTGCAGGAAACACACACACACACACACACACCCACACACACACACACGGCCACACACACACACACACGTTTCTTAATCTCTGGACTTATGATAAACAAACACTGTGGACCTAACATGACAAATCTGGCTGCTTAACTCTCATAAACACTCAGAAACTCTATCAGACAGAAAACCACTCATCAGCACTGAACATACATCAATTATATTGAAGCATTTCATATAAGAACATTAAAGCGATACGCCACAAGACTATTCAATACAGTGATTTTACAATTCAATGCAAAATAAGTGTTCCTTATCTTGATTTTCAGTAAAAAGAACTAAACAAGATCAACTCGTTTGAGAAACAAAATTATATAGATAATAAGGCTTGTTTTTAGAGAATATATCTTGAGATGTGTTCCTTTCTTACCCCATAGGCAAATAGTTTTTTTTTTTCTTCTCAGCATAAACATTAAATAGACGTATACTTAAAACAAGAATGATCTATTTGCATGACAGGAGGCGGACCCCCTTAAACATAGTAAATTCAATACAACGCATGTCTTTTAGTGGATCATTGCTTTTCTAAAACATTTGCAACGGCATTACTATAAAAGACAGCAATGTTCAATAAACATTTAGTGGTTCAAAGAAAACATCTTGGAGCACTACTTGCTGAAAGGACCTCCGTTTAATAGTCCCAGAAGGTGCTCTTTGGTGTTCCTGAAAGTGTATCTATAGAAACTACGACATTTTAGGCTCATACTTAAGTATTACATTTGGTGAATAACTCATTCCACAACTTTTCTTTTTTTTTTTTTGCTACAGGCTTGAATGATAATCCAGTGATACCTACTGAGGAAAGGTGTGCTATAAAGAAATAGTTTGCACGGTGTATGATAATACACGTCAAAAAACATTAAAGAATTGACCTGAGTCATATCTAGAAACCAGATTATCATAGACCCCGTTTACACCTGATATTAACATCTGTTAATCATCTTATTTCATCACACTATACATCACTTGCAGGAGTGCTGAGTGCAATGCATGAACTCTATTGAACTGAACTATTGAACTAAACAAACCAGCGCTACACATATTGAAAAGGAAATGCATGAAAAGGATATAGAAAGCAGATGCAATTTCCACTGCAATCTCTGTGTTTTAAAATGCAGCAAAGTTTGAATTGCTTATTTTGGTGTGATTTCTCACAACACATCCCACAGTGATTACATATTAGGTCAGTTGGTGGAAATTATACTCTTTTTTTTTTTTTGTGGCAATTTGAATGCATTCGACCACATGAGTGTCTATACTATAAAAGTGTGAACAGAAATGTGTTTTTCTGGAAGTGGTCGAAAATGGACAAGCTCAAATCATTTTAGTCCCATGTACACCTGTGTTTAGTCTCATTGACAAAAATGCATCTTAATATGTGTAATATGGTTTCATTATTATAATTATTGATATTGAAATTTATATCTAAAATTAGATTTCACCAGTATTGTTTGTTAATTTTGAATTTGCTTTTTCCTTCTGTCTAGTACTTTGCCGATGACGAGGCAGAGGAGCACTGATTTTTTTCCTTTATTTGTAAATTATTCATTTTTATAATTTACTAAATAAATATTTTACTTACCTTAACTATGGACTCAGTTGTTATTTAATTTTACTTTATAGATAATGTGTGTACAAACTTCAACAAGTTCAACAAAATGTGATTGGTTTTATCCTGTTTAAATTTAATATTACTATCTGTTCATTTGAATTTTTAATGTTACACCTAATTGATCAATATTTGAAGTGTTATATTTTAATATTCATATTCCCCTTATAAAAGGTCTGTCCACGGAAAGCCTATTTAGGTACCGTCAAGTAAGTTACAGGTGTCACTTGCTGATGTTGGGAAATGGAGTTGGATTTTGGTGAGTTACAAACCACCACTTTCAAAACAGCTGAATTTGAGTTTTTATTTCTTCATTTCTGAATAAGATACAGCATTCAATCTGGTGTCGTTTTAAAGCAGAGATCATCAGCTTTGTGATTATGTAAATTATTAAATTATAGACCAATTATTGGCTGAATGAAAAATAATTTAGTACTGTCAGATTTCCATAGGCCTCGCTCAGGCACCAAAACAGCTGAATGTGAGCTTTTATTTGTCCATTTCTGAATAAGATACAGCATTCACTCTGGTGTAATTTTAAAGCAGAGATCATCAGCTTTATAATTTTGTAAATTATTAAATAATAGACCAATTATTGGCTGAATGAAAAATAATTTAGTACTGTCAGATTTCCATAGGCCTCGCTCAGGCACCAAAACAGCTGAATTTGAGCTTATATTTCTTCATTTCTGAATAAGATACAGCAGTCTCTCTG